>CALNXI010000020.1:267392-269892 GCA_942486025.1 Porites evermanni | reverse complement strand
AGGCAAAAATTGATCCGCTAAGATCAGTAAGCAAAGCTGCAATGCAAAGCAACACTAGCAAAAGGGTACACAAGGAGCCCTGCAATTGCCCGCGGGCCGCCCCGTAAGTCACATACTGAAGTGGGAGAAGACCGCTAGCCAGCTCACTCGAGTTTAACTTTGCTTAAATGATATTTAGCCACATTTAAACTGTTTTAACAAACATGTTAGCCAGAAAAGAGGGTGGCTAGCCGCCCGATGTACCTCCCCTTGATCATTGTTACCTTGTGAGAGAGGTGAAATAGCAGTCGGTTTTGAAGTCTGCTCTTTGGACCTATTGTAGATAAAAATTCAAATCACCACAAACTAAGGTTCCACAATTTTGAGACTGGATGAAATGTTTCCAAGTCCCAACTTTAGTATTATTTATTTTATGGGTATAACTTGTCACCCCTAACAGGTGCACAAGCATGGCTCCAAAAGAGTCCCTGTTGGGCAAGTAATAGAGAGGAGAAGTCATTACGTCATGTTGTCATGGTAGCAAAATTTCTGAATGACATCAAACCGAATAGCCTGTGAAAACAGATGTTTCTCCTCGCTCGAAATGTCCCCAGCGGCAAGAAGCGAGGAGAAACGGCTGTTTTCACAGGCTACAAACTGAAAACCTCCCTAAAAAGTGAATTTGCACCGTTTCAAACTTCACTGATCTAATTAGATATAATTCAATTTCATTTAATTTGTCAAAATTAATGTTGGCAAAATTTTCTGAGGTTGAATACGAAAGGACCGTCTCAAAGCATACAAAAAGAAAACAAAAATTTTTGTGTTGTGTTCACCTACTCCATAAAGCGGGCATGTGAAATAAGGAATTTTCATACCACAGTCGTGCAAGGTTGGCTAAGAAATGTACAAAATAGCTCGATACACATGCAAATGTGATGTTTTGTTAATATAAACCTATTGCTTTTTTGATGTTTTTGTTGCCTTCGCTGTCATTGTTGCTTCAGCTTCCTATTTTTGTGATCCAGAAATTTTGCTACCATGGTAACATGACTTCACACTTCTCCTTTCAGTTTGTAAAGCTTACTAAATAGCACAATGGGCGAGGGTCCAGGCAAATCACCCTGTCATAAAATCATTAACTAAGAAGAGCAAGAAGTGGCCCTAGGCAAGCAAAAAGTAATAGCTGCTTGCACAAAGGACAAGCTGGAATTCAAGGTTTTCTTTTGAGCCCTGACATGTAAATGTGCTTAACACCTACCTTTCTCGGCAACTTCATCACCCTCTTTGTACATTCCAAGAAAGAAGTAGCAACAAGCCAAATTCACCCAAACATCTGGATGACAAGCTTCACTTTTTGTCAGTGCCAAGTATTCCTGAAAGGCAACAACAATAATCATTTCAATCAGGGATATTACAAAAACATTACATTGTTTAGTGACAGGGATTATAAAATAATGAAAAAAATATTTGGTCGCTTTCAATCACTGTGATTCAATTATTTGTAACCGAGAGGATATATGTAGTGCATTATGTTGTTATACAGTATATAATCTTTTCTGTAATACTGTATATCATAAATTTTTTTATTGTTACATTAACAAAGAAAATGCCAGCCAATTCCAGCTAAGTTCAGAAACTTTGGTGACCGCAAGTTGAAAGTGAGTTTTGATGGCTGTAGCACGAACAGCATATTAATATTAGAAGTTTAGCACTATAGTGTAGTAATGTTTATGATCTTTTTCACAATAGTAATGTTCTAATGACCTGGCACAAAAATACCAGTCACTGGAAGAAAGAGATTATAGAAACCCTGATTACACAATCATGGAGTATGAAATGACTAAATGGTCAAATATGAATGAAAACACAATAACATGACAGCACTGTCATCCAAGGTGATTGGAGAGCTGTGAAAAGATGCTGAAGTGAAGTTTCTTCGGGCATATAACTAGACAACGGATCTTACTGAATTATAAGGGGAAAAAGAGTGTGCCTAATATTTAACATATAAATAAGCTCATTAGCTTGGAATTGAAAGGTCAAAGATTAGAGTGCATGCACACATACTGTTCAGATCAGTAAACAAACAATAACTGAAATTATTTCATTCAAAAATCCTCCTCCTTTTTTTTGTTATTTCTATAAAAAAAAACCTCTCATTATAATATAAAATTAATATTATTTTTTTTCTTCCAGTACCTCCATTGCTTTTTTATAGTCTCCCAAATGGAAAGCAGTATATGCAATCCAAAGATTTGTCTCCTCACTGGCTTTCCCAGAGTTTCTGTTAAACTAAAGCACAAAATACACAATAACTTTAATTCAGCTGCATGTTGTTGTTGAGTCAAGTCCATCGTAAAAAATGGTGTTACTTTGCTTTGTTTTCTATATCAACATGTTTTTTAGGGTGAATTTAAGACAAGGGAAAATAAATGATGCAGAACCAAGAATAAAACTGATTCATAATAATTAATAACAAAAAAAACACAAATTTATGATAAAAAGTATGCGTTTCAAG
>CALNXI010000020.1:237392-264892 GCA_942486025.1 Porites evermanni | reverse complement strand
TCATGCGACAAAACAGGTTTGTACGTTGTAGGGTAGGGTGGGAAAAATAGGTAGCAAAATGGCGGCTGCTGATGTTTTTTATTTATTAAAAATACTATGGATGAAAACAATGACCTGGCCGAAAGTAGTGATAAATTTAACATTGAAGAAGAAATATCAATTGCATCTCATCGTAAAGGAGTCTCGTGCGTCAAATTTAGTCCGAACGGACAGTTTATAGCTTCTTCGTCCGCCGACAAACTTATTAAAATATGGAGCGTCTCAGGAGATTTGGAGGCAACGTTGAAGGGTCACAAGTTGGAAGTGTCTGAAGTGTGCTGGAATTCAGAAAGTCGCTTTCTCGTCTCGGCCTCAGATGACACCAGTGTTAGAATTTGGGACTGCTCCATTAAATCTTGTGTTAAAGTCCTCCTTGGTCATCAAGACTATGCTTTTTGTTGCTGCTTTAACTTCAAAACAACTTTGGTTGTTTCTGGATCTTTTGATGAAAGCATTAAGATCTGGGATATATCTGAAGGTAAAAAGAAAAAGATAAATGAAGGGAGGAAGCTGTTTCAAATAAGTCCATGCAAATTTTTCATAGCTTACAGGCCCAGTCGGGGGAGGGGGCGGCAGGGGTACTCCCTTATATGCCCTATGCGGGGATTTGCCGCTGGACAGGGCATGGTTTTTTACCTCTCTGTCCTAAAAAGGGTATATAAGTTCGTGTGAGTCTGTTAAAAGGGTATTTCCTGCACTGCAGATCCTGCAGCAGGATCAATTTGATTTCCAAGATGAATTTTGGATTATGAATTTTTTGGACTGTGGACTGAACATGTATTAAACCATAATTAGCCTGAGAAAACAGCCAACTTTTCGTGAAGCAACCGCTGGTTTCCCCTCTAAATAAAGTCTGAGGAATGAGCGCAGAAATTCCATACTGACGACACAGCACTACCCAGATTTGGATTTTAAAAGTGGAGCTTCATGCACGCGCAAACCCCATACCTATGAAAATTTGGTAATCTATCCACCTGAGAAATTTTTTGGTAATCATGTGACTGTGCGTCCGTCCATTCGTCCGCACCACGGGGAAACCAATGTGAAATGTCAACCTTTCTAGCTAGTGTGGGGGCCTGTAACGTGTATTTAACTTGATAATAGACATCCATATTATGGTCAATTGACAACTGTCAAAACAAGGTATCAGCTGACCAGTGTCACATGACCGTTTCGTGGGCTCAGGTGCCAACTCATCGAGGTTACGCATCTTTTTGAAGTTTTCTGCTGACCATTTGTTGGTTTTTAATAATAACAGTGATTGCAGGAACAAGTTTATATTTTTCAGGTTGTATGTTTCCCCACTAAAGTTAAGTATAGATTGTGGATTTCTTTGCAATGGCTTGATCTCCATTGTCTGAAGTAAATGCAGAAACGGGAGCTTCGCTTTTAGCTCTATATTGCATCATCAGTATGGAATTTCTGCGCTTGTTCCTCAGAGGTCATTTCAAGGGGAAACTAGTGTTGGCTTTGCGAAATGTAGACTGTTTCCTCAGGCTAAAACACTATGGGAAATACATTAGAGGAGGCTAAATCTGCACCAGTAAGAAAATGGTCAATAAGAACTATATCCTTTGCAGAGACTCCCACTTGGTGTATGAATAAAATAAAATTAACAAAAGGTTTGAGGGCAACAATGGTAAGAGAGAAAAAACAACAACAACAACAGTCTTACTCTCTCTTGCTTAAAAATAAAATTACAACAATGAAAATATTGAAAATAAAATTAGAGCACTGGCTGCCTGGAATAACCATAGAGGCTACAGAGCCAGACAGCCAGTTGATGTCAGCATTAAATAGAAGTAAATTACAGGTCAGCTAGATACTGTAGCACAAATGCACTTTTTTTTTCCAAAAAGAACTTGTATATTGTCACCTTTCAGGGTGTTGTCTCAAAACATTGGTTGGTCACAATGGTGCCATCACTGCTGTGCAGTTTAATCCAGATGGAACACTTGTCATTTCCTGCAGCTATGATGGCAAATGCTGTGTGTGGGATGTGTTGTCTGGGTGTTGCTTAAAAACAATCTTATCCTCTGAAAATTCCCAACTGCCCATATCACATGCTCGGCTGTCACCCAATGGAAAATATCTGCTAATGTCCACCCTTGATAGTATCATAAGATTATGGGACTACAAGATAGGCCAAGGAAGACTAAGAAAGGAATATCAAGGTAATTAAACCTATGAACTACTTATAAAGTATCAGTAATTACCAGCCAGTTATCAGTATCACGATGTGATATTATTGAATTTTAGAGAAAACGAAATTCAACAATACAGCAACACTGGCCTTTTCAGTCAAGGCAATTTAATTTTTCAAAATATAACAGTTAAAAATATAGAACCACTTTTATCACCTAGAACCCTACACTTGATACTGAAGTCATCAAAATCCAACAGAATGATGTGGGTCATCTTTTGATTTATAATAATATTTCAGATTATACCAGTGAGAATATTTCTTCTATTTGTAACTGAAAACATGATTATGTACCTCCAGTAGATTGCATGTATAAAGCAACCAAATTTTTACGTCAATAACTTGTGACAGTAATAACTGATAAAATTGAGGTCAACGGTGCGCTAATTTTATCCCCCTCTCTCCATCAATGTTCCATTTTAAGGATATTTAAAACTTGTCAAAGCTACACAGAAAGGGGAGAAGTTGAAACAAGGATATGATGTCACTGGGAATCAAACTCGGGAACCCGAGCACCGAAGGCCGCGCACTAACCAAATGTGCCACCCTTTCTCCCTCTGTATAAGGGAAAAATGAGTGTGGGCTTCTTAGCCTACCTCCACTATGGCTAAATTTATGTTATACATCTGCACTTACAGGGCATCTAAACAAGGATTATTGTGTAATGGCATGTTTTGGTACTGTTCACGGCAAGTGGATCATATCTGGATCAGAAGACAATCAGCTATTAATCTGGGATCTTAATACAGGCCAAGTTGTAAAGAAACTTACTGGTCACGCAGGTCCTGTGTTGTGCTGTGATGCTCATCCTTCAAAACAGATCATTGTGTCTGGATCTCTTGACAAGAAAGTGAAGATCTGGAGGTGGTCATAGCAGGCTTCCAAAAGGAGGTTCAACTGGACATGACATCTGACTTTGTTCCAAGGATAAACTCTTCTTTTGTGAGATTTTGGAGTCAAGACTGTAATGTTCCCATGACCTCATATATACATAAGACATCCCAAAAGTGTTATACAACATTTTAAAAGAAAAATCAAAGGTAAAAAAGGAACACGACGTTTCGATGACTCCATACAACAGCCACACGTAACTGCAAAAACAAATGAAAATTTAAAGGAGCGTAGTCACGATATTTGCATTCATGATTTTTAATATACAGAAGTATCTTGAAGTTGACGGAAAACGTACCTGGAAATACTGATCAGTTTGGTAAAATAGTAAAACTCCAGAGAAAAGTAACAAAAGAATGGTTTAGGATGAAGAAGATTGACATAGATCAGAAACCAACCTGAAAAACTTAGGTTAAATTTGTTAAGATAAAGAAAGCTCATTGTCGCAATGTCTCCTTACGAGAACCCTGTACCCAGTTCAGTGTTCATAAGGTGGATAACACAATCCACTGGATAAATAACTATCCAGTTAATAACTCAGTTGGTTTTCCTAATGCTGCGAGATTTTTAGCCTGCGAAAACATCCTTTTCTCCTCGCTGTTCGCCTCTGAGGGACGTTTCCTCCGCGCGAAACGCCCCATCGGCGAAGAGCCGGAGGAGAAACGGATGTTTTCGCAGGCTACGAGATTTTGTTCGTTGAAGCCAAGAAGGTGTTACATAACATCAACAGAGAAAAAAATCTAATCGGGATCCTCTCTTTGTTCTCCTGATACTTTATATCCGCTGAATAGTGATTTATTCGGCGGATAGGGCCTTTTCTTGCGTGGGGTGATTTTCACGCGCGCTTGCGTTTCGCACGCTCTACTATCCCTGAGGAAAAATGGGGGACTACTCTTAGTCTAGGCTTGAACAACCGGGTCTAGGCGGCGGTCGTTCAAACGCTAGATAGAGCAAACCGATAAATCACTATCCAGCCGATAGGTATTACAGAGATTTTGGATAACGCAATTGGCTTCCCTAAAATTTATCCGCTGGATAGCGCTATCCAACTTTTCAGCAAACGCGGCAAGATAACATGTCATGGCCTTCGCTGGGAGCGAGTTCGTTACGAAAACGAGATTAAGCGGAAACGCTTGCTACGGAGGCAAGACCATCATAGACGTCTGTTATATAAACAATACCATAAAAAAACACAAGATAAAGTACCTAACTCGATATTTTCAGACGATATTTTTGAATGCAATTGAATACACGTCTTTTCATGTTACTTAATTTAATGAGTGTTTAAATACTACATGCTATACGCAATAGTACTGTTACAATACTCATTCAACGTTACCCAAGCTACGAATAAATATTTCTTTCCTGACTTAGATTATTTTGATTGTTTCAACATGATATTTTAAAGATTCAAAATGAGTGAGATCTTTAAAGCGTGCATTAAACACTAACCGGTCACGCTAAAGCACTACTCATTCTTTCTAATTTTCGCGCATACTGTATTTTGTGAGTATTTCGCAATTTGGGAAGGACAAAATAGCCAAACCATTAGAATTTCGCTATTTACTCATTTTTTGAAACCCGCCAAGGCGAGAGCTATATACAAGGACGAACCGACAGATAGAGTTTGACGACTGTAAAAACAAAATATATCTATCGGTATATAATAGCAAAGTAAATTTCGTGCAATTTAATTTTCGCAGCTATTAGTAAGTATACAGCCTACGCCGCAGACGAAACTAAACTCCGGTTAAGTCCGTCTGCGAAACGGCGCCCAAATCCCAGCCTCGTTCCAGGTCGTCCTCGGCGATTTGGGATGTGATTTCACCTGTTCACCTGTCAAGCTTGTCGAGAAAATTCGCCCAGGACGCCTCGCGCTATAGCGCTTGGTTCCAAGCCTCCTCATGTAACTCGGATAGCGCGAACTGGCCTGGGTACGAGGCTGCCCAAATCCTTGTTCTGGGCCCCCACCTGTGTACCAGGATTTGAGTGCGTGCCATGATTGGCCTGTTAAGAATGCCATTGTCGATTGGCCAATCAAGATAAACGAAATTTAAAACGCACTTCCGGTAATTCGTTTCAGTTCGTTGGGGCCCAGAACAAGAATATCACCGCTGCTGGCAGACGTTACTAACCGAGGTTAAATTACATCGGCGACGCAGGCTATAAGTACAGTGAAACGTCTATTAAGTGGACACTAAGCTGGGTCCCGAAATTAACGTCTTATATTTCCCTGTATAACGAACCCCTATTCAGCGGACACCTCTATTAAGCTACCCTGGGTACCATGAGATTTTTCTGGCTTGCGGCGGGAATTTTCGGTGTTGGCCGTAGGCCGACACATCTTCGGCTGTAGGCCGAAACCACGAGCGGCGTAGCCGCGAGAAAACCTTTTCGCGCGGGTCACTGTAAAGACTTGACAGAAACCGGAAACCGCACTAGAAAAGTCTCTGGCACCCAGGGTAGTATTAAGCGGACGCGGGAACCAAAATAAATTGTATGTGGCTAATTTCTATTGTTAAAAACCTCTATTAAGCGGACACCAGGCTAAATTGTCAATAGTAGTATTGGATTACGTCCTTGAAATACGTACTGTAGTCGATTAATTAACCTAAGGGTTAAGCCACTAAGCCTCCTTCAAAGCGCCAATAAATTACTATTTTTGTAAAACCACTTAGTGTTGTGGTTGCCATGTATTCTTTACATTTAAATGAAATTAGTTGATTCCTCGCGAACTTTGTCAGCTCGCTCATTCAAGGGAGCGATAATCCATGACCAAGGCCAGTCTTGGCATAGGCATAGGCATAGCAATCATTTCCGTTTGAGTTCTTTGCCAAAACTGAAAAAAAAAAACATTTTTTTTCTTTCCTTTTTGGCTCTCTTTCCAACTTTCACAACGCGCTAGCACGGAAACGCTTGCTACCCAGCCTAGGCCATAGGAGCTGTAATTCAGGAGCCAGTTGCTTATGTCAGCCATAACTGTTATCACCTCACACTAGCCTATTTAATGCCAGATGCGAGTGGTTCAGTTATATGTAACCAGCCCCAGAAAAGTAGGGCCCAGTTGTTTAAAATCTGGATCACGCTATCCACTGGATAAGTCTTTATCCAATGGATAGTGCAATTGGTTTCGGCTAACGCTTGGCCATTGGATAGTGATTTATCCCGTGGATAGCGCTATCCCAAATGTTTGAAAAACCGGGACCTGCTGAAGACCCCATGCACATGTCACAGTTACCAGAGTTAACCATTCATAGATGCCATTGGCAAACCAATGAACTATAAGCCCTGGAGACACTAAAGTGTTGTATAGACTTAATTGCCATAGTTTGTCTTGACATAACATCTTAAATTATTTTAAAGTATTTCCAAGAGCTCCTCTTGTTAAATCGACCTCAATAGGGAAGACATTGGCTTCCTTAAGTACTGAATAGGAATTCTCGTGGTACTCTGTAACAGCTGCCACAAATCGCTGCAGTTGAAAAACGATGTCTTGTACTGTGGAAATTAAAACAAAAATCAAGGGTTCCTGTGAGGCAACTCGTAAATTACTCATAATGGACAGCATTAGTTTACAGAGGAAAGAAAAGAAGAAGGGACGGGGTGAACATAAAAAGCTTCAGCCTCCATTCTTCGTTTTAGGAACAACAAGGGAACTGGTGGGAGCTAAAATGCCTTCCTACAAATGTTTCTGGTGTCGTTACGCTGTTACGCGCCAGTTAGCTATTAAATTATTTTTTACCCTGTCCCTAGTAACAATCCCAAACGTCTTTGCAAAAGTTAACTCGATCCAGTACCCTCCTCATCTCTAATGGAGAATGGGTCCAAATTTGGGTGCTTGGTAGCACACGCCCACCTAAAACCTCCCTGGTGATCCCCTGGAATATTGACAGACAAGTTCCTGCTCGTCACTTTAACTCTTAAGTTGTTCAGTAATTCACGAGTTAAACCATTACAGAGTATGGTGCTTTAACAAGAAAGATGTAAAGTAAAAATGGACCGCTGACTAGTCAGTTGCTTGGTATAAATTATTAAGGTACTGTAATAATTAATTTGACTGACCTGTAAACTAGCTTTATAGCTAAGTGTTAGTCACGTTAATAAAGTATGTACAGTATGTATGTAATTATCCACCACAGTGTCACGTCACACCTTTTGTTACAAGTAAAGTTAACCAATTTAGAAACGTACCATGTTTTTGATCAAGAAGCTCAAGCTTAACCAAGACATCTGACCTTAGCTTTGCAAATCTCTCTCTTGCTAACTGACGACAACGCAACACAACTCTAGCAAAACAAATGAAAGTAGTGAGTAGTTAAAACATAATATCAAGAATGAAAACATAATAGCTATGTAAATCATTTCAGTGAACATGTGACAGTTGATATTACCTCTAACTGGTCAAAACGTGAAGTCTCAGTAAAAACAAAGTTTTTCAGTTTGATCACCAGTAAGGCTCTACCAAGATGAATGTGCTTAAGCACTGCTTATCTTGTGGCTTGTAGATACTTTGCACACATTTGACTCATGGTTGACAAGCTCTGTCATGTTCTTACCTTATGCGTTTTTTTCCTTTTTTGGAGCATTGCAACTGATGCAAAGTTGGGTATTTTATGTGATAAATATTGCAAACAATAACAAACAATACCAAAGTATAAGTTCAATTTTTGTTTCCTTAGTTACAAGGAGAGCTGTTGTCCTTGAGTCAAAAAATCACTCATGAACTTTTCCAACAATGTTAGGAGCAGTTGCATCCTTGTTGGTAGTGGTGGGGAAGCGGATGCAACAACTCCCAACAATGTTCGAACCGAATACATCATGGAATACATCATGGAAAGGATACGAATACATCATGGAAAGGATACAATAAGACTTTGTAAGCCATGTGTAATGCACGTGTGTGGCCCAAACAATGTTGGAAGAGCTGTGCAAACGAATTCAACATTGTTGCTTATGCTTTGGCAATCACAGAACAAAACAAATGTAGGGAGTTGTAGGCTCAAAAGTTTGACTGGTTTCAAACTTTGCGTAACAAATCCCAACAACACACAACAACATGCAGCAGGGTGTGCAAATGGATACAACATGTAACATCCAACAATATTGGGAATTGTTCAGTGCCGGATCCAAACCTTGAGATAAGGAGGAGGGGGTGGCAGTCATCCAGACCTTCGGATAAGGGGGGACTCCAAAAAAAATTTTTTCCGCCCATCGGGCCTCAGTTTTGTCTAAAAATAAGGGGGGGCAGGCCATCCAGGCCCCTCCCCTGGATCTGCCACTGTTGTTAGCCAACAATGTTGTGTCCATTTTGGCCTTTACATGGGGCTATACTTATGAAAGCAAAATCATACCTATAATCGTAGTTTCCAGTCTCCACTCTGTACAGTGATTCATGCAGTGCCTGGAGAAATTTAAAGAAACCAGATATGTTAGAAAATATACACATCTGACCCCAGTTGTTCCAGGCCCAGTTAAAGCTCTAATCTTTAATCCTGGTTAACTACAAACAGAGCATACAAGTTATGACAAATAATAATTCAAAACCTAATTAATAATTTATTCAGAAAGAAAAAATAAAATACATTAATGTTTAATGAGTGTCTTTATATCTGATAGAGACACGGCTCACAACACATCCAATTTTTTAGACCAAAATAACCCCAAATATAAACATTAGTGAAAGAATGAGTTGATCTATATCAGAGATTTTGAAGCCGTTCCAAAAACTTGTGGTCCTGTATTATGAGGTTTAAAAACTCTTGGCAAACCTACATTTAATAATACACTCCAACTCGTTTTTTAAACAGTACCTAATCCTGGATTGGGATGAATCAACCTTCTTTGAACAACTCAGCATGGTCTTTGAGGTCTTATCTGCATTCACCCTTTCATTATTGTTTTTCTAGCCTTGTGTCTTACATTAGTTCACGAATAAAATAACAATATCTATTAACTCTTTTCCCACTGAAATTGTTTTCTTCCACAGTTTTTTTCAGTCAGTTTAAAAATAAATTTGCTTTATCTTGGAAATTAAATACAGTGGAACCCCGTTCATACGACCACCGTTGGGCCATAAAATCCTGGTCGTGATAACGAGGTGGTTGCATTAACAGGGTCTTCAAAATAATAAAATGACCGCATGTTTTTTATGTTTGGTTTTGAAGAATATAGCCGTAATAACGAGGTGGTCTTATAAACGGGGTGGTCGTAAGGCGGGGTTCCACTGTAGGTGTAAAACCTCAAGCAATTCTCATGAGCTACTTCCATTAGGATCTATCAACTGCCAGTACTCATACTGGGATTATACATTTAGAATTTAGAACTTACTGCATAAGCATACTCTTCATCATCCATCTCCTTGACTTTTAAGCAGTAAGACTAAAATGACGATGGAAATATCATCAAATTAAAATTCAGCAGAATAGCTGCACCAGCACTAAAAAAATCAGGCCTGTGCTCTAGCAGAGCCCAGTGGTCCCTGTTGCCTGCAACTTTTGCTCCCACGAAAAACTTGAAAATCTCCGTTCTTTCACATAAATTATATGCTGAGCACCCTGGATTTCACATGTACAGAGCACTGGGTTCCTTGCAGTTTTTTCTTACAGCAGTCCCTTGAAAATAATGAAATTTTCATGATGTCACTTTTGTTTTGTTTTTATCTATATAGCTGGTGATAGACAATATTATAACATTTTCAAATTTCTGTGGTGGTCACATGAACTCATATTTATTTATAATTATTACTTGCTTGGTGAATGCAGCACTACAATGTCTTTGGAAACTAACTGCTAAATAAATGTGTGAGTCTTCCATTTTTTCGCCATCTGTTTATAGAAGATGGGTCACTATTTCAATAAAGATATGTCGAGCTAAAAGGACGGGCAACACTTACAAGGTATTCAAACTTTGCATCAGCATATTTCTTGATGGTTAGTTTGGTGTCTGGAATAGCCTATTCACAAAAAGTCAAATAATAATAATGATGATGATAATTTAATAATTTAATAATAATTTAACATGTACTACTGTTATAAAAAAGCTAATGTGATTTCATCCAGTGACCAACATTTGCTGCCATCTTAAAGAAAAAGAAAAATACATATTGAAAATATTATTATAACTATTTCAATAACTTATTAATAATTCATAAAGAAAAAACAAAAGAAATTAATGTTTAATGAGTGTCTTTCATCTGATAAAGACAAGACTAAACTTTACACCTAATTTTTTAGACCAAAATAACCCCAAATCTAAATATTAGTGCAACAATGAGTTGATCTAAATCTTCAGAGAATTTGAAGCTGTTCAAAAAACTCGCAGTAGTGTATAATCAGGTTTAAAAACTTGAGGGAAAGCCATCCCTGCTCGTTTTTTAAACTGTACATATAATAGTTAGCACATCAAGGCAAGCTGATAATATTTTTTATTATATAGACACCGATGAAATACCAGGATTTGAAGGATTTGACGAAAATTTGGTATCCTGCAAAGATACAATTTTTATCCTTCACAATCATGTGAAGATATGACGGTTGTCATGGCTACTTCAGTCTCAGCGAAAAGGAAAACAGGATCATGTCAGCATCTCGCCGTCGGTGTCTTTATAATAAACAGAATATTACATGCCCGCTTGTGGATACGAATTTTTCCTCCCGTGTTCAACTCGATATCTCACGAGTGAGAACAGGGAACAAGTGAGATATTGAGTTCAACACTCGAAGATAAAATTTGTATCCACACGCATGCATGTAATATCCTAGATTTATTCATTTACATTGATTTTAATATCAGTTTTTAATCATACTTTTTACAGATCCCTACCTTTGAGAGATAGGTGTTGAGATCACTGAGCATAGGCTTTACTTTCTTTAAATAATCCAGTCCTAGTTTCTCAAAACTCCTAAAAAACAAGATAAATAAAAAAATTATAACAATTTATTGTCAGTAACAGGACAGAAAAAGAGAATTAAAAATTGAATACACTGAACTATGCTACTGACATTAAAATAATGGGGGAAGTAGATTCTTTTTCTGGGCAAGTTACCTTTCATCCTCAATAATAATAACCTGATGGGCAAATGCCTAGTTCAGACAAGGTTCTTTATCTTCTAACTAAATCACACAAAAAACCTTAGACAAGCATGCAACTACCCAGAGTGAGCAAAAGTTTTATAACACATGAACTTCTTTGATATGAAGTAACCCATCAATGGTTTCTGAACAGAATAAGATTGGTATTGACATTGATTTGTAAAATTAAGGAGCAAAAAAATACCTGTGGGCCTCACTGAAAATTGCAAATGCCTCACTTGCATTTGGTTGTAATTCTCTTACACCAATAGCAGCAAATATTTCTCCAAGTTCTACAGAAAAAATAAGAATTATTAACTAAAGAACAAAAAAAAATTAAAGGACTCATGCTTCACCAATAGAGGTACCATTAATTTGTGCAGGGGCCTACATGTATTTTCAGACACAATGTATGATTTGGCTACATATTAATCCCATCAACATACAACATGTGGGGGAAATGCCTCAGAGGCTGATGGCCTTATCAGCAAGGAACAGCAGCTAAGTGTAATGCATAATCAACCATAGGCATCCTCCCAGCATACATTACCAAAGGGATAAAAGGTAGAAAGCATAACACTTCACAACCACTGAAGCAATGTCATGCATTGCAAACATTTATAATGGCCTGACTTCAACCAGTAAATCCCTAAAGTCCCCTGTGAAGGTATTTGAGCACCCTTCCCCCACCCCCCTAAAAAAATCTCATACAAAGGACTGCTGGCCAGCAATGTCTTGAGTTTGACTTAGCATAAATACCATTAAGCCACATTTAAAGCAAGGTTAACCTCCAGCCAAAGCCGTTACAGCTGTAGTAGTTTCACCCATTTTTGAATGTGACCTGCTTAACCCATTCGCCCCTGAACCGCCCGTAACCGCCCGTGCAGATCCAGGTCCTTTCTACCCTTTGTGACGTCATCAGTTTTAACGGTCAAGGACAACTTTCTTCGCTAACTTGTGTACAGTAAAGAGATCTTTCAAACCATACCAGAATGAGCACAATTCAGTCAAGGACACCGGAGAAAGACGCAAAAAACCACGTGACATTGACCTGAAAATCTCCATGAAAATCTTGTTCCATTGCCCACCTACCTTTCCTTTGTGGATTAGGATTCTAGGATTTTCGAAAGGATTTTTGAGAAGGGTGGTTTTACTTCGGTACTAAATGCCCAGCAAGAGAAAAAAAAAATGAGGCAAGAAAGCGAAAAAAGAAGGGAGGAGAAAAAGCGAAAAGTAAAAGTCAAGACTGCTGTGTCACTTTTAAACCCAAAAACTATCTCGAAATTTTGCTTTCTGCGCATGCCTGAACTTCGCAAGCTGATGTTTTGCATCTGGATCAGAAGGCCGCCAAGTGTACGACCTGTAAACCGGTTTGTGGTAAGTTTTAGCCCTTTATAGCACGACAGTGACCAGAGAACCACTCGACTAGCTTCAAAACGCGTTTTTCGGCAAAATCTCCAGGAGCGAATGGGTTAAGATGGCAGAGTTTGATTGCATCTTCCTGTAGCCTAGCATTTTTACAACAGTTGGGAATCACCACCTCTGAATGCACAAATAATGACCTCAACCTCCCTGGTCCAAGGGTGGTTTGACTTGGAAGGTAAGTATTGATGAGTCAGGCACGTTTTTTCACTGGAATAAATTTCAAGGTGATGGTGCCTGTTGGTGGCCACTATTTAGGTAGACCCCACATACAGCCTGGTTGCCACAGAAACCTCCTTACAATGGCAAGATTGCCACAGGCCTCCTCCCCCACCCACCCACTAATTTTTTAGACACCAGTAACTTCCCAAGCACCTCAACTGCTGATGACTTTAATTACCATAGAAAAAAAATTATTTGAATAGAATGAACCAAAAATTCAAGGTCACCTTTATGCGTCTGTGCCAAATTATAGAAACTTTGAAGGTACTGTCTTGCATGATCAAGAAGACCTGATAAACGAAAAGCAATACTTAGTAATAATTTATTGTTCTCTCATCCCTCTGACCCTGTTGCTTTTTTATCAGAGTTTTTGTTGGTGATCTTCTATTAGAAATAGTTTGTTTGTGACACCTTAGACTGTGTAGATTATTATGATACACTACAAACTTGTAACTGCTTGTAGTATGTAATAACTTAGTTTGCAGAGTAAAGTATGTTTAAACCCTTCAAAATCACATCCTACATGTATGTATTCATACAGTCCATCGCATTACATCTACATGTATAATATACAATGTTATCTTATCAAGACACACCAGACTTACCCTTGTAAATATTAGAATTTTGTTCAAGTTCTTCCAATTTCTTAATAAGACCATCTGAAAGGAACAAAAAGACAAGAATGAATAATTGTTTACCTACAGGAACTATTAAAGCTTATATTGCATGGTACAGTGTACGTGTAAAGACAAACAGAGGTTCAACAGTTCTAGGTTTTTACCCACCAACAGATTTGTACTGACTATAAAATTTTGAACCACACCAAAAAAATCCTGAAGGCTCATTTTTTAGAAGTAGACAAATGATCCCACCATCCTATTTCTGAATGTTAAATAGGGCAATTTTTCTTTGTTTGCTATATCAAGCCCTTCCCTAACTAAAACATTGCAATACCGTAAAATTCCGAAAATAAGCCCCGGGGCTTATATTTTTCAAAGGCCCTTTTTGAGGGGCTTATTTTTGGAGGGGCTTATATTCGGAGGGGCTTATATACGGAGGGAAATTTGCATTTCAAAATCGATTGGGCTAGCCTTATAGTTGGAAGTAAATTTACTGTTTTTGCTTTGTTTTACTTTGTATTTGAGGGCAATTTTCCAAGTACAAGCCCCCAGTGGGCTTATATTTGGAGGGGCAATTTTACGGAGGGTTTTTTGCGTTACCGGTTTGGGGGACTTATAATTATTTGGAGGGGCTTATTTTCGGAATTTTAAGGTAGATTATTTGTCTGCCATTAAATAAGTCAAGAATAATAAATGCTCTCTAATTCAAAATTATTGTTTTCTTCACTGTAACACTGTTACGCTGGGTTCCAGAGGCTATTTTTTTCTTATCTAATTCCTGATAGTTCGCAGTGAAGCAGTGACAAAGAGGCACAAAGCATCAAGAGAAAAATTATAACCACTGGTCACAGGAGCAATCTCAAGCAGTGAAGTTCTTTGATGAAGCCAATCAAGTTCGCTGTTACATCGTTAATTCCCTGCAGACATGGGAGTAACCAAAAGGTGACCAGTTCAGATTCTGAACTGATTTCTGGCATGGAAATGAGGTTGCTTGCTTGCTTGTGTGACCAGAGGTCTGTCTTGGGAGCTAAATCATCAACAGTAAGCATCCTTTATTTCTAAAAGTGTCAATGTATTTACCACTAAAAGTACTGAGATTGCTTTTTTATACCCTACTGGAGACAAGAATTCAAATTTTATGACCTACGTTAAGGTCTAGCCATTTTCAGGGCAAAGGCAGTACCTTCTTTTTCAGTAATTTTAAAACCCTGTTATTGTACCTAGAATATAACCAGTGACTTTCCACTTCACAGATGAGTGCTCGTAAAAAATGGGCCATAAACCTTACAGTGGTTTAACCCTTTCACATCTAGGCCATGTTATGGCAATTTTATTTGCCACTCTCAATTTTAACTATGTAATGGTGTTACCATTGAAATAAAGTATCTTTGGCGGAACTTTTGCACTTAATATAAAACGTAGTTATAATAAATGATTTCAATGTTTTGGGATTTTGGAAAAAGAAATTTAAAAATCTTTTTGTGAATTTTATCCCTGGCCACTATGAGGAGTAAAAAGGTTGAGACATTTGCACTTTGAGAACTATTAATGAGAAGATATTAATTTGCCCAACAGATAAGTCATTTGAAATAGAATCATGATATACAAGAATACATCATAAATTATTTACAACTTGACTTGGTATACATTATTTTGTAAATATTTTCTCTCTTACCATTACATAAAATTGCTCTGCTAAGCCCCAAAGCATCTGCAGTTGATGAACTCATATGCTCCACAATTCGATGCTTCATTTTCTTTAAGACTATCCAAGATATAGAAAGTACTTAGTAATGATACAATAGTGAGTGATTGCAGCAAATAACCGCAAATATTTTACAGAAAACACACAAAAGCGATCAGAAGAAAAAAAGAGTTACTTTAATACTGGAAGTGATTATTAAGTGTAACTTATAAAAAGATATTATCAGGCCTTTCTAACAATTTCAATTCAAGAGTTTTTGGATTGATTTCAGTTCCTTTAGGCAGTTCTATGGATTTACCTATTCTAAAAACTCTGTTAAGTTACTCAATAAGGTTAAAAATATAAGGATTATTTAATTATCTTATTCATTTTTGTCTAGTTAGTAAAAAAATAAATATCACAATAATAATTTAAATAACAGTAATTAATACTAGAGCCAATAAAACTACATTTTCATTCACAATTTACTTACTTATGTCTAAAGTTTTTCCTTCTGCTGGCTCAGCATGTAATTTGACATAATTGATAATCACTTCATCCTGACAAAATTGAAGTGTGAATTAAAGTTTGAAATCAAAACATACAAATAAGGTAAAATTCCACTGCTCTTTACTTAGTTAATTCAGAGGTGTACTGTTTTGTTGTTTTTCTCCGGAAATTTTGAGATCAGGCAAAATTTTCTGAGACCCAATTTTGGTAGAACCATTCACCAGAGCCCCTTTATATGTAACTTGCAGCGTGCAAAGAAACTCATGTCTGATAGCCCAGGGCTACTGGATTTTGCAATCAGGCTAGTGAATCCTGTTATTAACTTTCCCAAAGGGCAAGTGAAGTAAATGGGGAAATTTAAATTACAGAAGAACAGTACTGTAATCAATGCTGCTCATCAAAAGTTTTTGGCGCTACTTAAAAGAGTCTTGGGCTACTACATACTAGCAACAACTTGCCCGAATGGTAAGCCGTACTGACTTTCTTTGCACCCTGTGTAAGACAGCTGGGAGGGTTCAGTGTGCTAAATGTTGATAGCCCATTCCTGAGAGCCAAATTTCTGAGAATAACGTTTTCTCAGATCTAATGCAGTGTCCAGTGTCCAGTTGTCATGTCTCTGCATTATGAAGTTGATTTGCTGCAAAGCATTTTTCATTTTAATACATCATAAAAAAGGTTCTTTTAAAAGCCACCAAGTCATACCTAATGAAAACTTACGCCTATATATCTATAGCAACTTTGCCTATAAAAGCAAAGTTTTTTGTATGTTTTCTACACTAACGCAAAATGCCTGTCTGCTGCAAAACAACTTCAACATGCAGCAAAAAGATTTTTAGCAAAATGACCCTGTAGCAACATGACCGACAAGCAGACAGGGCACTCGCTTGGGACAAAAAATTAGTTAAGGGTATACTTCCTTAATAACACGGCTGTAAATTTCCTGGTTTATATTTCACTGAAGCCTTTTTATTTCATGATCAAAATAAGAAATCAATAAGACTTCAACTGTACATGATATAACGTAGTTTCTTTGATGGGAAATAGAAGTCAGTCACAATAGTCATGGTCAGCTTATTTGAGATAAACGTTTTTTCAGATGCATCAATAATTAATGACACGTATGGACAATAATAAATCAGGATCATTCAATCATGTCATGAAAACCTATTTGGTTTACAACAAACGTATGTACTTCAGTATCTTAGCTAGAGCCTTGAGAAGGACTATAGATTTAAGTCTGACACTGCTCATTTTGTGCCGTCTCACAACTATAAAAATACCGACCTTAACTGCTTGAATAGCTCTTGCCACGTCTACTTTGGTCTTTCCTCTCAAAGATTTCCCATTTACACCAACAATTTCATCTCCAGCTTGAAGGACACCGTCTCGGGAAGCTGGTGTGTTATCAAATACTTGAACTACATAAAGGCATGGGCAAAGAGGAGCTCCTCCTCCTATACTGATACCGATTAAGTTCTGTTTGTCCTTCTTCAAAACAACTGATCCCGGTTTGCCTTGTAGACCCCTGAGAGACATAACGAAAATTATCAAACATAATGCTGGTTTACATAAAATCGAGGCGAGTGAAAATCTTTCTGAAGCCTACTCTTTTCATTTCCTCACCTTGGGTCTATTTCATACTCATATTCCATCATTTTGGAAGCAGAAATCTTTAAAACCGTAGAGCAGATATTTAGAGTTTTTGTGAAAGTTTTTGATTGATTCGTGAGCCTTTAGCAACGTTTCAGCGGGTATTGCACAGAGAGCATGCGTAGTAATATCGTTTGGAACCAGTCCTCGCGCACCTTGCAAAGATCTGAGGTTGTCCTGGACAACAAGAAACAGTGCGAATTTTGAAAGTTTTGTCTTTTAACTTCAGTGCAAATGTAGCCTTTTTCTTCTTATCCTTTACAAGATGAGTCGTCTTTACGACACAATAGAGCCTTCTGTCATCGATGAGCAGATGCTCAAAGATGCTGTCGAGGAGCAGGGACCGAAAAGTGAAGCCGGGAGGATCGCCAAACAAGAAGGCATTGATTTTGGAGACGTCCTTTCGCTGAGACTTGATTTTAAAAGTAGGTGTTTATTATTTTTGCCAACAAAGATATCATGTGCTGAATTAGATGATTGATTTATCTTGTTTAACGAAGACTTTTATGTGTTTTTTTTTTCGCAAAGATATTTTAAAAATCGACAATTTATGGAGCTTTGTCAACTTGACGAAGTTGCAAATGGATAACAACATTATTGAAAGGATAGAAGGCCTGGAAATGCTCGTTAACTTGGAGTGGCTAGGTAAAAAGTAAATAAGACTAAACTCCTTTGTTAGTGTATCAATAATCTTTTCCATTGGTCTTTCTGGGTGAGGCGGGGGTTGGAGGGGCGGGGGGGGGGGGGCGTGGGGGGTAGTTTGGGGCCGGCGCCCCCCCCCCCCCCCCAATTTGGATGGACCATTTTCCTATTATAAAATTTAATCTTGGCTTTTTTGTGTGTTTTAAATTAAAAGTTTTTTTTTCTCTTTCTCCCCAAAAAAACCCCAATTTTTCCTTTTTTGTGCGGGAATATGCAGTATGATTTTGAGATGTTATGAAAAGAAACGAAGGACGATTTAAGAACAAAAATTTGTAAAATAGGGGTGGTAAAGGAAACAAGCCTGATTGTAGGGAAGGTTAAATAATAAGGTTCTCGCCGCAACGCCTATGTGACTAGTTTAACGTCGTTGTGGGGGGGGGGACGGGGGTGGGGGGAGCGGGGGGAGGGGGGGGGGGGAGTGGGGCATGAGTGTAAGTTTGAGACAGCTGCACCCCCCGCCCCCCAATTTGGATAGACCAATTTCAGTATATTAAAATTCATACTTGGCTTTCTAGATGATGTAAATTACAAAGTTGTTTTTCTCATAATCCTCAAATAAACCCCACATTTTTCTGATTGGGTGCGGCATAATAATCAAGTGAATACAGTACAGTATGTCCAGAAGATATATAGACTTAAGGTCAGGAGAAGTCTCTGCTTACAGCCTTTAATTGATATAGGTTGGATTCAAAGAATGTTTGTACTGAGGCCAAAACTGAATAAAATGCTTGAAGAGTTTCTCTAATTAGTGGCAGTCATATCTTTTCATTTACTATGTTCTCTGGCAGTTGTCTGGGAAGTAGCAGTTATGATTTTAATACCTGTACTTTTGCTCATTAGCTCTTATTTCAATTGCAGATTTGTCATTTAACAACATTGAAGTCATTGAGGGGCTTGATAAACTCACCAAACTTAAAGATCTTACCCTTTACAACAACAGAATCTCAAAAATTGAAAACATGGACTCCCTGTCTCAGCTTCATGTGTTTTCAGTCGGGAATAACAGCCTCAAACAGCTGGATGATGTAAGTACTCAAATGATTGGTCGATTTCAATGAAAAACTGAATAGAAGGCAGATTTCTTGTGCATAATTGGTGTTCCTAGAAAGGTTTATCTCATAATAATAATAAAGTCTCTTTATATGATGTTCAGCGGGAGGCCGGATGAGTATGAGTTCTGAAAAGTAAAACATAACAAAGGGAGATCATTTATTGACCTCCAGAACATTGAGAAAACCATAATTTTTTAGCCCAGTGTGATGATGAAGTTTACTGTCATCACCTTAATTATTAAACCATTATCCATTGACAAAAATGGAAAGAGAGCGCCTTAAATTTAGCGAAGTTATCAAGTTTAAAGGTGATATGTCCAAAGAAAGGGATTTATTAGATATTGCTCCACAAAGTCGCAAAATTTTACAGTCATTTGTAATAACTGGTGCCAGGACGTTATGAACTTGCCCCACACTAGTTAAGTGTCTTTAAAATTTTGCTACTTGGTAGAGCTAATATCTTCATAAAGTTTTCACTCCAGGGAAGATTTTTCTGTGTTGTTGTTAATGATTTTAAGGTATTCTTTCCAGTGGTGTTGATGAATTATTTATAACAGGTCCCAGCCAAAAATTAAAAAAACCACAACACATCTACTTAATTAGTATAAGGAAAGGTTGATAATTGGATACATTGCATTCAATTTCAGGTTATCTACCTTAGAAGGTTTAAAGTCTTAAGAACTTTGAACCTGAGTGGAAACCCTTTTTCTGAAGAAGCAAATTACAAAGAGTATGTCATTGCACATCTGCCAGAGCTTGTTTATCTGGACTTCCGTCTGATTGATGAGTCAGCTCGTGAAGCTGCAGCTGAAAGGTACAAATATTCTGTTGAGGAGCGAGTACATGATGAGACAATAGCCAAGAGAAAGCAAGATGAATTAGAAGAAAAGCAGAAGGAAAGACAGTTACATAAGGTAATTATTTTATAGCTGTATCATTTTAATAAATTAACTTGAGATGAAGCTGAGTTTATGCAGCTGTCTTGAGAGGTCGTACTAAATTTTTAAATTGAAATTATCCTGTAAGTAGTGATGATCAGTACAATAATTTTAAGAATTATTTTGTTTAAAATCTTCAGCTTGCCTATGTGGAGGATCTAAATGGTCCATGGCTCTTTGAGAGTATGTATTCAGAGGATCCTGAAGCCAGCAAACTAGCAGCCCTTCCAGGAATGGAAGAATTGTTAGAAGGGTATCCTTTCACAGAAAACAATATTCCAAATTATGTTGTCTCTACAAAGATGAGTTATGTAGAACAATGTCAGGACCAAAAATTCCATTCCACATACTTGTAATGGTGAGACATTGTTTTAATCAAACATTTCAGGGAGTCAGTGGGTGTCTGCACTAAGTCTAATGCCTGCTGGTGGGGTGTCCACAATATTACAGAAGTGTTCATAAGGCAAGTCAGCATATCAGTTGAAAATTAAAATTCTGGTACCGGTAATCGTTTTGCACTAATTCTTGTTACGATTTACATTGATTACAAATGACCCAACTATAGAAGAAGAGTATTATTAGTATAGGTAATAGCATATACTGCAGGGGAAGTTCTCATTAAGTGCTGGCAACCAGATAAAAAACCAGCTACGGTTGACTCTCGGTATTAATAAACTCGAACCCTCGCTAACTCGTACCTTGCGCTAATTCGAACCAAAATCGATTTTCCCTGGATTTCCGTCATAAGTTTACTGTAATTTTACCCTTAGTAACTCGAACCCCTGATAACTTGAACCTCCCACTAACTTGAAGTAACTTTTGTTTCCCCTCAGATCATTTATGTAAAATTTTACCCTCGATAACTCAAACCATATTTTGAGCCCTTAAAAGGTGGTGTCCAAAACATTGAATTTTGAATTTCCCATTGACGTGTTGTACGCATATAGTTTCCTTGTGAAGGTTGATGTTGTTTGTCGCAAATCTATGTGAAACAGCTTTACTTCTCAAAACAGTAAAACCCATGCTCGATTTAGGCAATGTTTTGTTACTGCGTTATGTTCTGAGTTATAATATAGAAGTATCTTTCAATTTTCACCTAACATTCCTACAATTAAGTGTGATTAAGAATTAATGTTCATTGTGCAATAAAAACTGTTTTTTCCTTACTTCCGGCAATTTTCTTCGAGCTCCCAATAACTTGAACTCCCAGTAACTCTAACTATTTGCGATTTCCCTTGAAGGTTCAAGTTATGGGGAGTCGACTGTACTTTAAGGTCTGAGCCGTCTTAACTTTTGGTAAAAATGGGTTAAGTGAGGGAGTGATAGCCTCAAATTGCCTGCAGCACTTGATTGCCAAGCGGCCTACTTTTACATATGAGAACTCTGATTACACTTTAACTGACTCAAGATACAAAGAGAAGTTCACAAGCATCTGTGAGGAAATATTTGAGTTTGGTTTAAAGGAGCATGAAAAACGAGAGGCAGAGATTGCTTCATTTTTCTCTTGTTTAGAGGAAGCAACAAAAGATAATAATAATGCCGGAGTCAAACATATTCACAACTACATCGAGTACAAGAAAAAGGTGAGGACTTATTATGAAAATCTAGTCTCTATAGCAGGCATATGAGAGATAAGGGGGTGGTAGCCATTCTTTCCATTTGTCAATAAGCCAGGGTTGTATGTTTACAAGAAGAACCCAGCTAGTATTTATAAACATAATTTACGAAAATTCAGTCCTCATAGGCCTGCTGTAACAGTTCAACATTCAGGATTCTGTCGTAGGTGTATTGAGCTGCTCATGCTCAGGGTGAAGAGATGTAGTCTAATAATGTTTTCTATTTTCTATTTCATCATTTTTTTACTGCAAAGTCTGCAACCATTAATCAGTCCATTTTGGCTTGCATTATCAGGTATTTTTAGACTACACCAGCATGACTGATCAAAGTCACATGGAAAGCTTGATGAAGGAGATTCTGGGGGAAATCAGAAAACTGTGGGACACCCTCATGGGACTAGAAATGGAACTGGTGGATCAGTTGGAGGTGCGTTGCAATCTTGTCATTGATTTTATGATTTTTTTAGAATTGAAGACAAAAGAACAACTATCTTAACGTTCTTCATTTTTGTTCCCTTAACAGGACACAATCAAAGACTTTGAAAGGAACATGGCAGACCTCGTGACTGCCTTTATTGAGCATGTGCAAGGATTATATCCTTTATAAAATAACATGATGCAAAAAAGTCCCGGGATCAGTTTTTAGAAAACCGTGATTTTCCCATACATTTTCTGTAATTTGACAGAATCAAAATTACAGAAAATGTATGGAAAAATTGAGCTTTTCTAAAAACTGATCACGGACTTCTTTGCACTCCAGATTTAGGGAATTGTTTCTTTGAACTAGAAAGTTACTCTTTTCAAAGAGAAAGCATCAAATCTGTGAATTCGGGAAGAATAAGCAGACTTTGAATTCCAATACAAATCTTCGAATTTCCCGCCATCTTACCCTGATTACTAATGATGCAACTATGAGCGTGAACTCCTCTTTTGTGTTACCAAGATTAATTTCAATCGTTCACTTTCAATGACAACCTCAAGTGCTTAAACAACTTACAGAGACTACAGATCCGTTTGCTACAAAACGTCTCTTTATTAAAGTGTTGGCAACACCTAAGCTTGCAGAGCTAACACAGTCAAAGTAGTCGGTATTTTTTCTGTAACTCTTTTTACAATGACTCAGTTAAGAGACATGGAAAACGCACATAACGAAAAAGTGTCGGATATCGCTGTAGTCACACTTGAAAAGCTGATGAAGAATGAACTGGAGGAAGATCTTCCTGATGACCTGAGAATGGTAAGTGCTAGTAGGCATTTTCAGTGATATTGTCACATCCACTTTTTCACACAATTACATTAAGCGTTAAATGCAATTATCGTCGGTCTTTATGGTAATTAGTAACGGAAAGCCAAAAGCCAAACGTCCTTCCCTCGAGGCAGTGATTTCCTTTGTTTACTCTTCTTGAAGTATAATTGACTTTGGAAAGGATTGATAGCAATCTCTTGGTATAAAGGGTTTCGTTTATCGTTTGTCTCAAGATCGTCACCTAGATACTGATCGAGACATTTCGACCACGTACTGCACGTTTTCGACAGGCGATAGTGTCGATTTACTGAGTACGACTATATGTACCACCATGGTTGTTAGTGATTGGTGTATCAGGAACCTCGTTCATGGTTGATGGGTCTCTATCCAAAGGATTGTTGGCATTGTTAGGGGAGGAAACTGTTCCCTCAGCGTTCCGCTGTGGCAGCGATCGGCTGCTATCAACGAGAAACTTTACACACATTAACTACGATGAACAACATCTTTCATGACAATCCCTGGGTACATTCTAATTTCAGACTGCGATCAACCACCTTACAAAATTTGATGACGGATTCGTTCTTTTTGTACAAATTTGTTCATTGATTATTTTTGAAAATTTCGTCAGTGCTGGTCACTTCCAGAATCACAATAAAACAAAATGAAATTACAACTGTGATTACCTTGTGTTCTTTTCTGAAGCTGTTTGTTGACAAGGACACCATTATGAATGCTGTCAGCGCTTCTCATGACACTCACCTTCTCAAGATTGATAACAAGGTAAGAAATTGATGAATCTTCGGTCAGCAGTGACACAGACGACACCGAACAAACATCCCAACTGTCCCATCAGGCGAGTCAAACCTAGTACCTATCACCGGCTTCTTGTTACCAGCGTAAAATCTCAATTAAGCCCCCTCCCCCCCCCCCGGGGGACTTGTTTATTTCTTCGATCCCATCATTCAATGTGGGTTTTAGTGACCTAACGAACAATGACTCGAGAAAGCAAAGTTAGGGAAGTTTTAGGTTCATTAGTAAGATTTATTTTTATTATTTATTATTATTATTTAGTTTTGGTAAAGCAAAGCCTCCGGTAGGTCATTTAGATAAGGTCTCCCGTGATTCAGATAGGTGTTGATGAATGGATGCATTTCACGTTCAAAGTAATTTACATAAAGCGTTTTTTGTTATATGCAAGAATTAAGTATTAGTTTGAGACAAGTGAACTAAAAATGTAGAGAAGTTGGTGGAGGAAACACTTCAAGCTTTATAGTCCTGTTGGAATGAACTGAGGACGTGCATTTTTTTACAATGTGCCAAATTACATTCCTAGTAGGTGGTCCTTCAAAATCGAAAGTGGTCCTTGAAAAGTCCTTAAAAATCGTTGTGAGAAACCAGGGCCTGCCTTCTTACTACGTTGACTGTTACTGCATTTTTAGGAGGATGACATCTTGACCCGTGCCACAACAAGAATGCAGTCACTGAACGAAAAAATCCACAATGACGAGGTGAAGAGAAACCGGAACAGGGTGGCGGAGATCAATAACTTAGTGGATCATTTTAGAGACGAGGCGGAGAGCTATGAGGACAAGGGCCCCATGTAGTGCCTTGCTACTGCAGAGCGGCACTGGATAACTACACGCGGTTCTTATTAACCCTTTAAACCCTAAGATCAAAATTTGAATTCTCATTTGTTGCCCCTATTCATTTCCTACAGAAGTAGTAAGGAGAAGTTTATAAAATATCAAGCGAATTCATCTTGTGTGATAATGTGATAATGTGTGATAATTCGCATGACCACTCTGTTTTACAAAGCATTGATATTACAAGGAGAAATTTGATGCTGATCACTCTTAGGGCTTAAAGGGTTAAAACTGTTGGTGTGGGCGCTTTTTTTATTTTGATGTCAGTTATAAAAAGTGGGTAATGACTAGCCTGCCTAGCTGGCGGTATTGTGTGGGTGCGAGATTAAAGTTTTGGCGGCGGAGCCGTGTTCCAAAAAAAGGGAGTAGGGACCGCTCGAGATATATTACAACGGCTCCGCCGCCAAATCTCACTCGACTACTACACAATACCGCCAGCTACGCAGGCTACTAATGACTGATTGTACAGATTACACTTGCGCGAAGGCGCAGTAGTTCCAGCAGACTGGCCATTGTGGTGTGAACAGCAGTTTCTAGTGAAGTAAATGTAACTGTTTTATGCTACTGTATGACATCCGAACTGTACCTCTTAGTCCACAAGAGCTGTATCAGCTGTTGGTAAGTGTATTTAACATTTTGGATCTTGTAAAGTGTATTATGTTTTGTCACAAAGTGGCCGAACGTTACCGAATGTTCCTATGTTACAGTAAGTGTACTGTTTTGTCATAAAATAACATACATTATATTATATCTTTTATCCGTTGATTTCCTTCAGTTTAACAATATTCTGTATATATACACTCATGTACCGCTCTTGCAGTTTTTACTCAGCAATTTATTCAATAAAACTACTGAAACTTTTATTAACAAATGAAGGTACGTACATTGTATTGGTTGTATAGACTGTATAAATCTTTTCCATTAAATAAACTTTATGCTGAAGTGTTTTGAACATGTATATTTTAATTTATGCTGAATCTTTAACCTTAGGCCCCGTTTATTTGGGGAAAAAACGTTGCGCCGGAAAGAGGGTCACACTCCCAGCCAAGTCAACTTAAGCGAGGTTTGCCCGAACCAAGAGCCGACACCAGCTAGCGCTCTCGCATGTTAACGTTCTGGGGCCGGTTGCTCGAAGCCTGGTTAGCGCTAACCGTTGGTTAAGAGGTATCAAAATGTATAGGTTTCCATGGTATTTAACGCTGGTTAGCACTAACCATGCTTCGAGCAACCCGGGCCTGGTTGTCTTGCCTAGGAGAAGTCGTTACGTCACGTTGCCATAGTAGCAAAATTTTTGGATGACAACAAACCGACAAAGTCACTTAAAAGTCTATTCGCACTATTTCAAACTTTACCGATCTTATTCAGTTTCACTTAATTTGGCAAATCTTGGCGAAATTTTCTTTGGGACCGTATCTATTGCTGTCCAAGTTTAGAAAAAGAGAGCGACAATTTTTGTGTTGTGTTTACCTACTCCATAAAGCGGGCAACGACAGCAAAGAAATGTACAAAATAGTTGTTGTTTGTTAATATAAACGTTTGCCGTTCTCATCGCCGTCGCCGTCGTCGTTGGTTTTCTTGTCATCCAGAAATAGTGCTACCATGATACGCGACGTCACACTTCTCCTCTCTATTGACCCGGCTGGGCGAGCCAAAGTTCGAACAAAGTGTACATATACCCCCCAACCCACCCCTTCGCCCCCAATAAGGCTATGTTCATACTATGCCGGACAGCTTTTTCGCCGACACGAAAACCACGTAAAAGAACGGTGATTTCGACACGATTCAGTAACGGAGCGAAGCTGCACCGCACCGATCTCTAAAGAGGAGAGTCACGTATCAGGCAGGTGTTCACACCATACCGGAAAGCCTTCCGTACCGGCACGAAAAGCTTAGAGCAGGGGCGGATCCAGGATTTTTTTTAGGAGGGGGTGCACTCGTCTCTTGCTCTACTTCAACACCAAAAAAACCACATAGTTTTTTTTTTTTGCAGAATACCAGTTGTATTAGAAAACCGCAAGTCATCTCAGGGGAGGGGGGGGTGCGCACCCCCTGCACCCTCCCCCTAGATCCGCCCCTGTAGAGGTAGACAAAAACTAGTTATATAGTATATCGGTTATCCAAGGTGTGAACACAACACCATGTTCTACATATCCAGTACCCAGGCACTAGTTTTTTGACACAAAGTGTGAGCCTTTGAGTGGATTTCCACTTCCGCAGTATTGTTACGTGCACACGGACCTAAATTCTTTGCACTGCGTAAAAGGTTGGTTTCAACTATCGCGTCATTTGTAAGTGCGTACGTGCGTAAATGAATAAAATAGAGGCAATCTATGAACGGTAGCGCGTAAACGGAAAAGTTGAACCTCGCTTGAATTTTAAGTTTACGCGCGACACAACACATCTGTTGCCTCTATTTTATATGACGCGTATAAAATTTACGTGCGTGCGCACATAAAAATTACGCAACAGGGGAAATCAACCTTTAGACGTTTATGCGCGGATCGTTTGTTTTTCATTTACTCCACCTTATATCTGTATTGTCATTTTTCGTTAAGAGTTAAGGTTTGTCACGCAGTTGTCCCTGAACAGTCTTGGAATGTAAGAAATTTACTGTGTAAAGCTGACAAAACGTCAAGGCTTAAGACAGTAAAATTATTTTAAACTTAAGGGATCTTAAAAACTGCTCTTGCAAACTCTTTTCCGTTTGCGTTCTTCAGCTACACGTTTGAATTTAACCTTTTTGGTTCAACGCGGTTTTCTAGGGCTGCACGGATTAATACAAGCCTCTACAAATTTTTAAAATTTCAACAAAGCGGAATGAAACGTAAACAGCTTCTGACAGCTTAGAACGTCAAGACAGATGGCGATGTCAAGTGCACTCTTTTTTTCTACAAGAATATGTTTTATAAGAATATCGAGACTGAAATTTGTGAAATTTTATAAGAATACTTTAAGAATAAACCCCAGGCTGGGATTTTGAAAAGGATATAAT
>CALNXI010000020.1:172392-229892 GCA_942486025.1 Porites evermanni | reverse complement strand
ATTCTTACGGAGAATGCGCAGTGCAGTCGTTTGTAGCTCACATCAGTCAGCAGCTGTAACTCCGTGTCTAGCCTACGTGGAAGACCTACAATCTTGGACGGAATATAAAATGGAACAGCAAACCCCCAATCCCCCAAATAAAGGATGAAGCCTGGGAAAAGCCAAAAGCGGGGAGTTTTTTTCCCCCCCTTTGTTTGGGGGGGGGGGGGGGGGCAGGTGGGAGGAGATTGTAGGTTAGGCATAAAGCAACAGAAAAAACGAAATCTTCTCTTTTCATGCAAGTCGTTGATTTTAAAAAAGCTTTCGATCGTATACCCCGATAGAAGCTATTCGACAAACTGAGAAAAGAAGGTATTCAACGGCTTTTCAGTATTGATTTCTATGTACTCGAACGATAAATCGGAGGTCAAAATTGACAATAAATTAATCCAATCATTTCCTTGCCACTTCGAGGTAGAGCAAGGTTGCATGTTATCACCCGAGTTCACTCCGGTTCCCTCTCAAGGCTCTACATTTGTGACATGATACCACGACAAAATGTCATGCCGGCGCGAGTCACCCCGGCGTGAGTTCACCCCGGTTGTTGTACCGGGGCAAGAATTTCACTCCGGTACGAAATCTCGCAACGGTATTATGTAAATGCGAAACGACCACCCATTTCGGTGTGACTGATCGGTCTGCCGGTAGACTGGAACGGGTAGCGCATGCGTAATGTTTGCGATTTTGAATCGCACATGCATTTTATCAACATGAAGTGTACCTTAAAATAACCGAGATATAAAATGACCCAAGATCATGTAAACGCGACACGAAATAAAAAAGTCATGCCGGTATGAAACTCGCGCGGGTGCGAGTTTTCTCATGTAAACACCCCTTAAGTGATCTACCTAAACTACTGAATTCTATAGCGAGTTCAGCGGACATAACTCTAGGAGAAATTTCTATAAATTGTCTCTTGTATGCTGATGACCTAGTGATCTTTTCTAAATCAGCAAAAGGCCTGCAAACTATTTTGAATTAACTGGAACCTTTCTGTAATTATGCTGATTTACATGTCAACTTAAGGTTGATTTCCACTGACGCGTTTTTGGCTACGCACTTTAACGGAAGTAAATTTTAATCAAGTAAGTAAAATAGAGGAAAGATGGAAAGTGTTGAGATTAAACCCAAAGTTGAGCGAGGTTTTACTTCTACACCTACGTACAACCTTTCATACATTGCCTCTATTTATTATTTGCGAACGCAGATTTTACGCACGAAAGCACGTAAAAATTAGGCGACGGTGGAGATCAACCCTTAGATAAAACAAAAGTTATGATTTTCAACAACTGTGGCAAATCCTTAAACAGCTATTCGTTTAGATATGGCGCAAACAAATTAGAAAACGTCAAATCGTACAAATACCTTGGACTTATATTGAGCCCATATGGAAATTCTCTTCTGGCTAGACATGACAGGAACTGAAAAATGTTTCACCAAGAGCCATAATGGGACTTGGCTCTTATGGCTCTTGGTTTCACTCAAAGCTCTGTATAAATTAAGAAAAGAGATGAGAGGCCACTTTAGAGAAAATATTAAATTAACGACAAAATTATTTGTCACACTTATATTCCCCATACTACTCTATGGAAGCGAAACATGGGGCATTGACTGTAACGGAAAAATGAATAAAGATCCCGCAGAACTAGTGCAGGACAAATTCTTAAAATGGCTCCGGGTGTTAATAATATATAATAAATACTGTAATAATAATGCGTGCAGGGTGGAGACGAGAATATAAAACTGCAACAATGGATGAGTGAAATGAACAATGACATTAGAAGAGATGCTGACCAAAATAACAAAATGAGGATTTACCGAAAATTCAAAACAATAGAAAATTAAAAATGTGAGGATTACCCTCGCCAGGTCACCAATTCCCCCCACAGAATAACTTCAACAAAATGGTGATTAAGCAACCACAAGCTCGCCATAGAAACGGCCGATACTTGAGACCTCATAAAAAACCTGAAGAAAAAATATGTCCAATTTGTAAACTAGAAATGGAGGACAAATATCACTTTTTAACTGTATGCCCCGCTTACCAGGAAAAAAGAAACGTTCTATCCGATAACTTGAAAAATAAACATCTTATATGAGTGAACAAAATGTCACCATATGACTCGTGATTCGTGTTTTTTTTTTTTTAATAAATCCTTTTAACGAGAAGCCTGAAACCCAAAAATTGAAAGCGAGGCATGTTTTCGAATGCTTTAAAATAAGGTGAATGGAGAAGGAATTCGAAGACAAAAAGTTGATCAAATATGAGGCCCTGTTAGGGGGGTCTGAGTATCCCTTATCCCATTAATTTTTGGCCAAAATATCCCTTATCCCATTAATTCTTGTAGTTCGTATCCCTATAATGCCAGTTACCCTGATGACGTCTTTGAGCGTGATATGTCTGGGTACCTGATAACGAAAAATACATTTTCCTGGGGCGTTCCGTATTTCAAATAGAAATTACGTACAAAAAGACATCATGATTATCGATGGTATGTTCTTATGTAACATTCTGTAAAGAATTGCTAAAGGACTGAGGTGACTTCAAAGCAATGAGTCACTACAAAGCACAATGCTATACTTATGTGATGGGCAATTAATCCTTAATTGCCCTCGGGCCCTTGTGATTACATATACAAATCAGTATGCCAAATACAGTTACCTAGAATCAGTTTTAGATCCACACACGAACAAGAAGGACTACAGGATTTCTGAACACGAAACTGTTTACCTGACAAGCCGCCTTAAACTCGAGAACGTTGGTATGTATAGATTTCTTTAGTATTTATTTCACAGATATTTGATGTCCTGCAATGTCGGAGTAATCGGAGCTTAGGAGAGTGCGTTCGATATGTGTTAGTCGTATAGGTGCGTTCAGGTAGCAGTTGAGGGGGAAGGGTGGATGGTTCTTGCGATACTGCAGTGAGATAAATATGATTATCGGATATTTTGAACGTAAGGGTTGCGTACAGCGAAACCTCTATTTAAACTGTTTATCATTATCTGAAAGGTTTTGAAGGCTTAACCCAGCTAGCCAGTTATTGTTTAAGCAAACAGTTGACAACGTTTTAGATGTAATCATCAATTTTATTTATTGTGAATTCCACATGTAGACAATTGCCTGACAATTACTGAAATTTACTTTAAAATAAAACCGTTACTAGCAAGTCTTCTTAAATTGTGTTGATATTAAAGACCCGACCATATTTTTTGTGGTGAACGCCGGGCGCAATGGATTGTCATTGTGCTTAAACACTGGTTCACTTTCGACACCTCAATTTCACGCGTTTCAAGGAAACCATTAAAGCCTTCAGTGGAACGTGTGTGCGGCTCAAGTCATGAATAACTTTTCCTGTAATTTGGTCGAGTGTGTTGATTTCAGTGACATTTGTGTAAAGCGTCTAAAAATATATATTTTATTGCTGAACGTCTCCGAAACTGTTGTATAATTCCCACGAAAATTACGGATCTCGCAAAAATTTGAAACACTGACCTGAACGTCGGATAATTCGAGTCAAATTTTCAACATTACTGATCATGGCGCTATCAAAAAGCACTGCTGTAAAAAGCCCAAAACCTGACAATTTAAAAAGATGAATTAATTAGTCGAAGGTAAGGTAAACCGAGCGCCAGGGACACGTTCTGTGCCTTGTAAACATGCCGCACTAGCATGATAAAATCACAAGAAATGTGCGAATGCTAGAGTAATTGTGCATTTAAGTTAAACTGTCTGACACTACCAAGGAGACCACAGGATTAGTTTAAAGAGTATTTTTCCAACTGAGCGAGCTTTCAGGTAAACACTATCCACGGATACGAAAGCAGTTTTGGAAGTTACCTAAAGTTTTAAGGCATATACTACACTGATACTACCCAGAGAACTACGAGAATGATGAAAACAATGTTAATAAAGTGGAATTATAGTTAGGAAGCCCGAACAATTCCTGTATTAAATATTTTGCTGAACTTGACGACGGCCGACACGTTTACAAGCATTCCTACTTCTCCTATCTTACTGACCAATAAAAACGTCGCATTAATTTAATTTGCTCACAATTTGCAAACATTAACAAAGGACTGTACGTCATGGAGCTTCTAACATAAAATGCAGCACTGCATGTTGCTCATATCTCTTTCTTGTTTAGTGCCGGACTCCTCTAATAAGTATGCCGGATTAAAGCATTTTTTACAAGTTAACTGAAGTTTTCAGGTATAGTATACACTAGATACACTATTTAGTACACAACAGGATTGATTAATACCTTTTTGCAAGCCAATCGTAGTTTTCAGGTGTACACTACCAAGGAGACCTAATGAATTAAGCCAGCATAGCAACAGCTCAAAAAAAAGCTGACTACCTACTGCTACCCAAGTAAAGCAAAATAAGTTAGTGCGTGGTGGTATTAATAATTAAATAACAGCTCAATGAAGAACTGACTACCCAAGTAGGCCAGAATTAGTTAACAAGAGTTGAGGTAAATATTCACAGCATAATATTTTTTTAACATTATATTATTATGTTAAGCATGCACTGAGTTTATAAATTAGTACTCTTGGCCTGTCTGATGTTTTGACTTTGTTCTTGATTACTGATGTCTCTGATCAGGGCACCGAACAACCACATAAGCTCACGTATTTCTTGTCAGAAACAATGAAGCGCTGGGTTTCATGAGTCGCCTTGTTCAATAGAAAAAAGCAAGCGCCATGACATGGCAAGGGGACAGTAAATCACATCGTTAAATCGGGATATTGTTGAAAACGAACTCCCCATAAAACCATTTGGCGGAAAGGCAAATGAAAATACCGTTCTATCGGGATATCTCGGATACGGTTAATAATTCATTTGTATGTACTCTTTGCCAGTGGGAAAATGAATCACAATTGCAACAAGAACCGAAACATAACTATGGCAAGCCAAATGTAGCAGTATTCAATTCATTTAATTTTATTTGTAGTTTTGTATTACGTGTTCAACTATGCGTTTAATATTCGACTTATATTCAACATTCATCGCGTTATTCAATATTCAACTTCGCATTCAGCATTCAACTATTCATTTTATATTCAATTCCTTATTCACCCATTCAATTATCTATTCAACAATTTCAACCATTTATTCAACATTCAACTTTAATTTGTAAAACTTTCAACCATTCATTCAACATTCAACTGTTTTGAGCCTTCACTAATTCTGGTCAGTGACACAGATCATTGCTTGCGTGGCGGCGGCTAGAATGCGGGCTACGAAAATAGAAGCTTATGAAGATGACACAAGGCTCCACTTTGATGTGGAGTCTGACTTTCCAAGGTTTCTTGACTCGGTTCTTCAAAGAACTGAACAGATTTCCCAGACGAAAGTGGATGAGGAAATTGTGGAGCAGCATATTGTCATTGTCGATCAAACGGTGCGTTTGCTTCGTACACCCCGAGACAGCGGTTCGAATATTAACGCCTATGACAAAGAAACCTTAGATAATCTCTCATCAGCGTTCAGTGATGTCTTATCAGCCCTGCAGCAGTGTTTAGCCAGGGCAGCCGTGTCTCTTACCACAATTGTATGGTTATGACCCAGAGGGCCCCTCTCCTTCAGAAGAAAATAACAACATTGTTGTCGAAGCAATTTCGTTAGACAAAAGGCTTTCAATAGAGTGCTATGTGTCGCATGTTGTTGACCCTCTAACACAGTCCACTCAGCTGGGTATCGATCTTTATACTAAAACCCTAGACCTGGTCAGGGATAGAACGGAATGATAGTTAGATCTCCCTGGAACAGAAAATTACTACCCCGCCTACCCGGACATGATGTGAGGAGGACAGGCTCTTATGTAAAAGTGATCAGGATGCTTGTGGGGGAAATTACAACCACACCTCTCTAAAAAAGACCAATGTGGGCGTCATTGTTTATTGTTTCTCTCATGCAAGAACATTTTCTTTGACCTTTTTTGAAATGTTAAACTCTTTTTCAGCTAAATAAGGGTTTTAGGTTGTTTATTTTCTTCAAAGTACTGGATCTGCATAATTATAAGCGATTTTCTTATTGTCCGTGAATGTGACGGTTTCCTGCAATGTTCTGTCACTCTAGGCCCAGCTCGTTAGCGTTTTTAGCAGGATGTTAAATTCTCACGGATAGTGATTTTCAGATCCAATGATCCAAATCTCGAAGAATGGATTGCAGCTTAAACAGAAGCTGCATCAACAACGGAGAATTGCGATGTGATGAAAATATCGTTTTTTATAATGATTTCTCTTAAAGCAATGAAACTTCAGCTTGTTTTTCTGAGGATAATGTGATTCGTTGGACATTTCTTCACGTGCCGGTACACATGATCAGAGTTGAAGACTTCCAGTCTGATTGGCGTATAAATGTAATCCGATAAAAAGCTCAAACGTCAATAGGGACGGTAAAAAGCACTGCTCCGTGCCAGAGGTTTTTTCTCGCGGCTTCGCCGCTCGTTTGTCTTGCCATACATAACCTTATGTCCTTCCACAGTTTGTGCTGTGTATATAAGCTGCATTCAAGTATCACACTACAGGGGCGGGGGTAGAGTATATATATATATATTTTTTTTTTTTTAAATGGGCATTATTTTTTCCTATCCCCCATATCATACAGAATTTATTTAAACATCCCCCTCTTAATCAAAGAAAAAAAATTACAACCTCAACCTGCCGTCTTGATTAGAAAAATAAAATACCGGCGATGTAAGGCGCCGCCAATAGTGCAGAGATGTACTTATTATAAAGAACTAAAATTTGAGTATTTCTGTTGAATCGCGTGACGCTCGCGGAAGATCTACTAGGATGCCTAGTTCTTCACTAAATGAAAAGATGATTCAAAAATGTCGTGTTGTGTTATTTGTCCAGAGTTACTGAGATATAATCGACCACCGGTGGGTCCATGTTTACTCACCCGAGGCCTCTCGCCTCTCACAGCTACAAGTTACTGAGTAACAATCGTTTTTGGAAAAAAAGAAACAGCAAATTCTGTACAATTTATTAAAACTTATATCTAATACAGTGTAAGTTTTTAAGTACGAAAGTTGCCAAAAATAATCTCCTTTAGTTTCTATGGCATGAAATGGAGAGTGAAAAAAATGTGTTTTTTTAATCTTTTAATAATAATAAATACTTTATTTACACTGCAAAAAAATAGATCATCTGAGTATAAAATAAACAGCTGGTAAAGACCTATCATACAGTAAAAAAATATTTCAAGATTAAAAAAAAATAGTACATAGTAAAAAAGCGGCAAGACTAATATTTATTTATTTAGTGTTAAAAAATTAAAATGAATCAATCTACAACCTACATTCAAGACTAATATTTATTTATTTAGTGTTAAAAAGTTAAAATGAATTAATGTACAATCTACATTTATGATGTGTTTTGTCTTGTTCTTGCAAATACTTAAATGTCTTTCTTTTAAAAGATCCTAATGTTAAGCCATCAACCCGTAATTCATTAAGTAACTCGTTCCAATCCTCCGCTCCTGTCAATTTAAAGGTAGACTGGCTAATAGTGGATTTTACTTCAGACAGATGAATTTCTCCTCTATCTCCTAAGATCCTACCACGGCATTCGGATATCAAGGTCATGTAATTATGAAGTTGCGTAGGACAAAGCATTGTTAAGAAATTTGAACACTAGCTGAAGACGCATAAATCCACGCCTACTAGATAGTGTTGAAAGTCCTAGTTTGTCTCTCATCGTTTGCGAACAAGTCAGGTGATTTGCCCTTAAGATAGTCCTCATAGCCTTGTTTTGTAATCATTCTAAAATCAGAGTCCTTCTTGGGGCAAGGTCCCCATAAAATGCAACCGTAAGCTAAAATAGGTAAAATTGGCGCTTTCTAAATCTTCAAAAGGGTAGTTGGATCCAGAAAGAACGAAATCCTATTCAGCAACTTAAGTTTGGGATAGACTCTGAAGGCGACATAAGATATGTAACTGTTCCAGGATAACGATTCGTTTACTATCACACAGAGGTACTTAAAGGATCTCTTCTGCTCTAGAAGCGAATTACCGTGAGATATACGTGATCTCTGGCAGTTTTGTCTGCCCTGTGTGATGCAATAACCATTGTCACCGTCTTTTTCGTGTTACAAATAAGACCATTGTTAGAGAACCACTGGTTAATGCTTTTGAGATCCTCGTTAATTATGTACTCGGCCTCGCCAACGTCTTTGAAACTAAAATGAATCTCGATATTGTCTGCAAATAGCGCAACATCAGAATTGTGACATGCTTTAGATACGTTGTTTATATGAATATTAAACAAAGTTGGACCCAGGACCGACCCTTGCGGGACTCCAAACGGGAGATGTCGAAGCTCAGAACCGGAGTCACTACATACAACAAATTGAGATCTACCTAAAAGCTATTAACCCACTGAAGAGCGTTCCCTTTAATACCATAAGCTTCAAGTTTGGCAAGAAGTATATCATGCTTGATGACACCAAACGCTTTTCTCAAGTCTAGAAAAACGCAAACAGACTTTAGACCATCATCGATAGCAAACTTCCAAGAGTCTACTACTTTGAGCAATGCCACTGTCTTTGAAGAAAACTTGGATTAGGCGAATTGATGCTGTTCTATGAGGTGCTGTTTGTAATAGACCGAAATTTGAATTCATCTGTCATCTCCAGATTTACTTAGGGTATTGACCTTTATACCTCTGCCAAATTTCGTGTATTTAACACGATTTGAACAATTCCGCATGTTTTCTGCACCATTTTCCTGTACTATATGAAGTTATAGTTGTCCAGTCAGTATAAAATTCGGAGAGTAAGGCCCGTTTCAAACGTCGTGCTACTGAACTCAATTCGACTTTAGCACGGCAGTAGCGCGACGTTTGAAACCAATTCGTGCTACTGCCGTGTAGGACGGCAAGGCTTGCCGTGCTACACGGCAGTAGCTCGACTTGGTTTCAAACGTCGTGCTACCGCCGTGCCGAACTCAATTCATAAATTATAAATGCATTAGAATACATTTAAAAGTTTGCTAGACCGTTTCTTTTGTTTTTGTGTTTTGTTTTCGGCAACAGCCGTTCTATTTGACTGAATAAAATTCGACGTCTGAAACCACGTCGTGCTAGTGACGTGCTGCAGTCGAGCTACAGTCGAGCCAGCTTAGCACGGCAGTAACACGACGTTTGAAACAGGCCTCACATATAAAAACTGTACTATAAAGAACTTATTTTGACATGAATTTTTAACAATAACAAGAGAAAAGTATTTTAAAAATTACAGTTCAGAAGTTTCTTAGTTGTTGTTGAAATTCAAGAGGTGTTAAAAGCTTCTTGTCGAAAACTGTGATCGGTTAAACTTTTCCATATATTAATTGATGATGTGTTCGCAAATCGAGCGTCCTAATTAACATACAGTACGTGGTCAAAAGTAGGAATTACAACAACAGATGTTTATTTAGCAGACTATTTAATTTACGAGATATCTCTCTCTTTTCTATTTAAATATATTTCATTATTTTACGTAGAGAATACTGACTGATACGAATTCGGTTGAGGGTACGAGAAAATAACTCTAAAAATTATCAAAAATAAAGAAGGTAGTCCTCTTCTGGGAAATATCGATAAAAGGTGAGGTTGAGATCAAAAAATGTCAAATTTTGTCATTCTTATTGTAAATAAGACTTTGTTCTTTTTGGGAAACTTAAATAAAACATATTTGTATTACTGTGGAGGCGTACTACACCAGTCTCGCACCGAATTCACGGCAAGAGGAGGTTTATGTTGATGACTATTTTAAACGTCGAACTTGTAGACGAAAGCGTACGTCTAAACAACTAATAAATGAGTCTTCATGATACCCAACATGACATCCTGATAAAATATCCCTTAGTTAACTTATCATACAGTGACCACTTAAGCATCCCCTTAATTTTAAGCATAAATCAAACTGGGTAAGAGCAAACTACCCTCCCCGCAGACGTCCCGTGGGGTTCGTTCATCACACATTCAGAAATGAATGCGTGACGAACGAACCCCAAAGGACGTCTGCGGGGAGGCTAGAGCAAACTAGATCAAAGCTAAAATCTCCCATTGCTTGCATTTTTATTGTTTAACAGAAAGAAGGCAATTATTAAACCGTTTGACTAAATTTGCTTGCAGCAAATAACCATGAGGATCATTAATAGCCGACTACGTATGTTCCTTTTAAAAATGAGACGTCTCTTCACCTGGAGTTATTTCGTTCGTGTGGGTCTCGCGGCAGCATTTTTACTGGGCATAGTACATCTTGTCGCCGTTCTCAGTAATTCAAGCCAAGATCTTTTAAGACAATTCGAGTCTACTGCGATTCAAGAAAGGATCCAAACTGGCCATCCAATGACAAGTCCCCCTACTATTGGTAGGCATTAGTTAGTAGCCTGCGAATACAGCCGTCTCTCCTCGACGGGAGGAGAGACGGGGGGGGGTACTTCCTTGCAAGAGGTTAATAAGAGGCTAATGTGGATGTGCCGCTGGATGGGGTCGCATTTTCACTACTGGATTGACTATAATGGGGTCGCATTTTCAATAGAGGCACTAGAATGGGGTCACACATTTTCGGATTTCTTGGGGTAAGACAGTTTTTCATATTTACGGTTAGCAAACGTACCAGAATGTTTGTACTGCAGATGAAAAGTAAAGAGTTCGTCATTCAATCTAAAAAAAATGGGTCAATTCATAAAAGTAGAAAGTGACTAAGTTGGGATCGAGAAAATTACATATTTGCCTAAAAGTGACTAAGATGGGGTCTATAATTGGCCACCGAATAGACTATAATGGGGTAGGGGCTCTGAGAGGCAGCAGCACATACCCAGCAAAAATTATCCCAAGTCCCCCCACCCCCTTCCCGAGGCGCGAAACGTCTTTAGCGAGTGGCAAGTAGCGAGGAAAGTCGGCTGTATGCCCATGCGCAGGTTTGTTAGTTAACACGTCTTGCCATGAATTACTGGAGGTATATAAATCGAGCATCAAAAACACTTTAAACATTGCATAAAGTTTTCATTAGAGCAGTTTTCGTATGACCTTAAAATATGGTTTCGGTAAGTGTTCGTTATTTGTTTTATTAGCCAATGGATGAAAAGATCAAAACATGGACTCTTCGTTTTCCCACCAAACAAAACCCTACCATGGAGAAGGCATTGTTCGATTGGCCAGTCGTGTTGCAGTATGACGTCAAAGCGAAGTATCAATTGATTTCTAGAAAGTTCTCGGGCATGGAGTTTTTTCACCCGAGCGTTCGCTTAACCAACCAAAACACGTCCAGGCACGTTTGTGTCAAGTCGATAAACCAATCAAATATCGTTCTATTTCCGTTCGTTTGTTGTTTCTGTTTTGTTCGCGCGTTTTCATTTTAAGGTCAAACGAAAATCGCTCTATTCGGTGTCATTGGCTAAACTATACGAAATGGGGTAAAATAGCCAACGGCAAGAGACAATAATTGGACAGAGAGGGAAAACCCGGTCTATTGAGCCCTTGGGATAAGTGAAGTCACAAAGCTATTTTTAGACCAATTAAACGCTTCAGTTAATGAAAAGTTCGCATCCGGAGAGGTACGCAAACGTTTTTTCAGTTTTGTCAAGAGAGTATTCAACAGTCGCCAGAACAATATTCTGCATGTTTTGTTTTGAGGCAGTCGGGCGCGCACTTGATGACGTTTCAAACAATCAATAACGCTGCGCGCTATTATATAAGCCCGAAACTCAGACAAACTAAAATTAACTTTAGCGAATTCCTCATTTTGTCTGACTTTTGTCATTAAAATATAATGTTTATCTGTCTTTTGTCATTAAAATGAGAAAAATGAAAAACTTAGACAAACATTGCAAATTAGTCACTTTGACGTCATTCGCGCGCTACGCTATTAAAATTTGCGTACGTCCCAGGAATCAAACCTCTCCGAAAAATACCTTTTCTTTGTGAAATTCTACCACATAACCCGGCCAACACCCTAATATTCACTCTCTAACCCATTATTCTCCGATCTCTTGCCAGCAGTTATTTACCTACTAAACACAAATAAGTCTGACCACAAGAATAACAGGATTCAGTGAAATATGCGGTTCTCGTGATAAGAATACTTGTAACTACATAGTGATGTTAAAAGCCTATGCCTTGTTCTTTTCAGATCAAAACATTTGTTTGACAGCAATTGAACCTCGATCCTTTTGTCCAGCGAAAGAAATTATGTCCAGTTCCAGAGTAACAAGGCTGGGAACATATCCAAGAAAGAAACGTGAGTAAAACTAAGATCACGTCCCTGATAATTGTATACCCACAGGAATTTCATTTGCTTTCAGATGTACAATGTAGACATTCTTTGAGTCTTAACACCAAAGTATCTTATTACTCAGGAATCATGTCGTAAGTAGGCGGAATAATATCGTCAGGAAGGGTATTGTCCTGAATATTAGGACTGTTGTTGACAGTGACTGACGTTTTATCAACCTATGCCGATGACGTCATCATAAGTCAAAGTTTTTATATATCCCCAGCCTCGTTCCCAGTCGTCCTCGGCGATTTCGGATGTGACCTCACCTGTCAAGCCTCCTCTGGTCGCTCGGATAGCGTGCGTGACCGGCCTGGGTACGAGGCTGATATATCTGCTGTGCTTCGTCAGTGGACGGTATTCTATTCAATGGTACTCCAGTCATAATTGACGTGATTGGTCAATATAACATTGCATCATACAGTTAAGCGTTTTCTGGACCCTTCCACTTCCCTTTCGATTTCCTTCCCTCCCCTCCCCTCCCCTCCCTCGTCTTAATGCTCTAAAATAAGATTTCTGTACCTCGCTTGTTTTGCAAATGATCGAAAAGAAGATTGCATAGCCAAAAGTAGCCTTTTCTAGGCTCCGAGATAGTTGGGTCCACGAAATACACTCTCGCGTCATCCCCACTATCTGATGAAGTTCTGGAACAGGCTAAGCCAAAAGAAAAAGCCATGTTTAATTTACATAATAATGCCATTTTGTTTTTAGGGTTCCTTTCAATTGGAATCGCCTCAATTACAAGACCTTCCAATACAAACTATCTGCTTAACACCACTAAGAGTCTGATGGACAACTTGAGCGAAATGGATGAAGAAGAGACCTATATTGTAATATTCCTTGCTGATCTTCACGAGCCGTCAAGATCAACCAGAGCCGCAGAACTTTCAAGAACCTTCGGCAAATATATTGACAAGGGACTGCTGACTGTAATAGTAGCATATCCGGAATATTACCCACCGCTTGACAACATCAAACCACGATATGGTGACTCAAGTGAAAGACGGTTTTGGCGCGCCAAGCAAAACGTGGACACAGCGTTCGTGATGTGTTACTGCAAGGACGCATCACAGTTTTACATTCAGCTTGAAGACGACGTGATACCTTCGCCAAGCTTCTTTCCTAAACTGAAAGCTTCATTAACGGAAAACGACGAGGCATTTCTGGTACTTCACGTCGCCACGAAAGGAACCGTCGCAAAACTCTATCATTCCAAAGACCTTAGCAACGCAGCCTCCTTTTTCTTCCTCATGTATGACGAAATGCCTGCGGACTGGTTGCTGAGTCATTTTCGAGCGATAAGGGAGGCAGCTAAAATGCGAAAATGGCCTTTGGCGGCATCACTTTTCCAGCATACAGGCATTCTTTCTTCTCTTGCAGAAAAGAAACCGAAAGGCCCTGGACACGAGGAGCCATTTTTTGATCTGTACGATCAAAAGTTCCGAGGCTTAAATCCTCCTGCAAACGTAACCTCGCCTCTGTCCTCTCACGAAACCGTGGGTAAAGGAAGCCCACAACAAGCTTATGAAAAGGGTAGTGGTTATTTCTGGGGGACGGCTCCTAGTAAATATGATTATGTTATAATAAAATTCAAAGAGTCAACCGCTGTCCAGAAAGTGTTCGTGGACACTGGCTCTCTCTTAGGACCGAAAGATATCTTGAAATCTGGTGTTTTGCAGGCCAGCCTTGAGTCAGTCGATCAAGAGAAATTTGTTCGTGACAGCGGCGATCATGGGTGTGGAAATTTTGAAACTCGTGGATCTTTTAACCAAGGAAAAGTTACAGTTACTTTCAATAATTCTAAAAAGCTTACTTGCCTGCGAATCTTAGCAACGGAGAACCAAGCTGAACCACTCTTCCTTCGCGAAATTGATGTATGGGCATAAACTTTAGATGTGGTTTGTTTCAGTTGTAGAGCCGGAATAGACCACGTTCGATATATTAAAATTCTAACCGGACTCCGAGGCTTTTTGGTCATTTTTCTATACTTGATGTGGTTTTCTTTGTGCTCAAGTCTTTTCTGGGAATTGAGTGAGACTGGGTCTGTGTGGTGTCGAATTGTACTATGAGGGTGGTACAGGGGGGTTCTCTCGCACGGTTCACGAACAGAAAAAACAGCGAATCACGGATCACGGCTATCAAAATTTCATTTTCCCGAATCACGAAAATAAACAAGTAAGGTACTCGTTTTAATAACCTTCTCTTACGGTAGAAAGAGTGTTTGAAGAAAGCAAAATCGTTAAAGGCTAAGTAAAGGCTGCTTTTAAGGTAAAATAGCATCGCCCGTGTTTGAAGCTGTATTTTACCTGAAGTATCTAAAATTTACTTGTCTTGAAATATTTCTAAGTTAACTTTGTACTACCATCGTCATCCTGACATAGTCGCCGTATTCTCTTGTTCTTCTTTTAACCTTGATTACTTATTTTACTTTGATTACTTACTTTGATTACTTATTTTTCTATAGGTTAAAACCTATAGAAAAGTCGGCCCGTGTCTTTCAGAACGGTCCTTGATGTCCTTTAATAAGAAGTACCGTAAATAAATTTCTACCTTGTAATGAAGATGTATTTCCTGATAGTAGCGGCCTCTCCTCGTCCCATTGCTCTTGTGTATTTATCGCAAAGGCCTTACTGCCATCTTTTCCCTTTTCGAGACGACAAAATTTAAGTTCAACACAGGAGCCGAGGCCACGTTTCTCAGCCTCTGCCTTTAATCCGGCAAATTCCGTGAACTTTTTAGTAAACGCTGCCAAAGATGAATGTTCATCTGTAATTGGAAAGCGAACTCGTTCCTTTCCAAGAAAATTAAGCGAGCCGACAGACTTTGGGTCAACGTAAAATACAATACATTCGACCCTCATCGTACTATACGTACTCGTCCCCTCCATGTCTCGGATGTTTCGATGTTTTGGATCACTGTCCTTTGACCTCCAGTGACATAGGAGACCATAGGCATAGGAATAGACATCTGATCCATGATAGGCATGTAAAGCACGTGAATTTGCACAATGGATTACTTCAATTAAAGCGAAGTCTGTTACTTGTCACATTTGATATTTTCAGTCTTAAAATAAGTCTTCCGGAGCACTCGCATCTCAGAGTGGTGAAATCACGGATATCGGTTAATAATTCAAGTTCTTCACGGGTCACGCAAAACCTTCAGATCACGGATCACGAAGAATAATTTATTAAATTCACGTTTCACGGAAAATAAAATCAGCCAATCACGCATCACGGGAATACCCCTGCACGACCCTCTACTATGGGACTAGCTGTTTTTGTGACACTAGCGTCTCTTTCATTGACTATCACAAGTATCGTTAACAAACTCGTCCGGCCGAATCAAATAAGCCTTTGTAAGTCATTTATATTTCCAGCATTATTTCTTTTCCAAGCCCGTACTTTATATCATCTGCCCACAAGAGAAAATGTTTCATACAACGTATTTATACGCTAAGTTAAGTCACTGACACCAAAGTAATTTCCACGTTCGCTCAGCTATTTGCCACGTCAAAAACGAGAAGGAAAGTTGGGCGAGTTAGTAGCCAAATTCGTTGTATAGCGCTGCCCGTTTGCAGACTTCGAATAGGTTTTTCTGTTCCGTCAATCATTTGAGTGGGGGCGGGGTTAATGCAAATCACAATGCAACGTACTCGCCCAGCTTGGCCCGCAAAAACAAAACTGAGAATGACTCTAGACTGCTCAAGAACAGGGGAGGAAATTGCGAAGATGAGTGGACTTTTTGTCTAGGGCAGGAGGCAGACCCTGCTTTATTCTTGCAAGAGACAAGAATAAGAAAGATCAGAAAAATCCTCGAAGAAAACTAGTCGGCTATAGACCATGTCACGGTTTTCGACGCCATCTTGCCGAGTAAGCAAACCCGTGAGAAATTACAGTGATTGTATGAGAATCTAATGTCGAATAATTTCCGTAGAACGGCTGTTCTGAAAAAAAAAAAAAAGATTTGTAAACTAAAGCTTTACTCCTAAGGATTCTCCTGAAAAAATTTGAGGGCGTTACATGCACTAGAAGACCTAGAACCACTTTTTAAATTTTTTTATACATTCGTCTGTAAGAAAGTCTCGGGAAAATTACAGACTAAAATATGAAAAATCGAAAGCAAGCCTCTCGGGAAATTCAAGCACAGGTACGCCCCCCAATTTTTTTACGACAATCCTTTACTTTGTAGCTTTAGTTTAGCTTAGTTTACAACTGATACTTTTTTCAGAACAGCCGTTTTACGGAAACTATTCGACATTAGATTCTCATACAAACACTGTAATTTCTCACGCGTTTGCCTAATCGTCAAGATGGCGTCGAAAACCGTGACAAGGTTTATTGCCCGGAACCTGCCTCGTACCCAGACGTCTCTCTTTTGATGAAAATGTGCGCGCAAAGGAAGGCGGGAAGGAGACAACGGGCGAGACGTCGCTTCGCCTGCCGTTTGTACCCTTCCCATGGTCCCTTGTGGTTCATCACCAGTCACTCGTTTCGCGCTCGCCTCTGCCATGCGAAAAACGAAGCGCCTGAGGAGGAGGCTGGCCCGGAACAGGACGATCACAGGCAACGAACCTTGAAACACAGAAACAAACAAAATGGATCGAAATGCACCAATCACAAATAAACATGTGTTTTCTAAGAGGTCCGCTAAGATGAAAACCCAAAATTCCTTTGAAGTCTGCAAAACGCGCAGCGCGATACAACGAATTTGGCTATAACGATAACGAGTTAACTCACGCAAAAACTTCTGGTACTGTTACTAGGGACAGGGAAAAAAACATTGGTAGTCTCTAGACTAGAGCCTAAATAAGATGAGAAATATTTCAAGACAAGTAAATTTTAATTCTTCAAGTAAAATAAAGCTTCACACACAACCTATCTTTTTTACTTCAGGTCTACTTAAGCCTATTGTCCCACGCAACATAAGTAAGGTTGATTGACACGCTTCGCCTTTTTCAAAGCTTAGAAACCGCAAGTTCGTTAAGTCGGTTTTAAGGACGGTTTCAAGTCACTTGAAACTTTCTTGAATCGTTTCAACTTTCCGACTTTAATGAGATGCAAAGTAAAGTTACTTGAGATTTTAGTTCAGTAAAACTTAGCATCTCTTAAGTCTTACATAACAGCCGAGTGTAAAGACAACCATTGATCAATGGCTGATCGGCGCGTCCCAAGCAACGATTCTAGATACAATGGGCCATTTTCACAATGACGACATTTGATCACTACTAGAGTGGAATTTGCCTAGTCCCTATACGGCGTCTTTCCAAGCCCTCTCGGTCAATGCATTTTTCGGTGACGTATCCGAGACGAACGGCCGGGAGACGCCTAGACAATCTCGGAGTGCGCATGCGTGAGCGTTTTTGAAAAGTTCCCACGTTCAACTGAAATAATCTATAAATAACTTTGCGCGTGAATATCCTTCGCTTTTAAAGATTGGCACTAACTTGGTTTCTGTTATCAAAGAACAAAAATATTACTTTGAGTCGGAAAGAATACTATTGTATAACGTGGAGTACTTAATTTCTCTTTTAGTTCATTTTCAAATGAACCATTAAAATGATATTTCTTTACTGATAAAAGAATTTGAAATAGTAGTTTGTTGACATTCTACCAAATTTAGATCAACAGCCTGTCCGATTAGTTTGATAAGCTTCCAAATCCAAAAATTAAATTACATAAAATATTTCGAAGTGAAATGATAACGAGAAATTTATAGGCGCAAGCGAAAACAGAGAAACGAAAGAGCGCTTTTCATATCCAAGAATAAATATAAACTTGTTTCTTTAGCTCACCTTCCGATTGTTGATCAAATAATTTTTTTTGCGACGCTGTTTTGCTTAGCCTTCAATAGTTTTTGAGATGAAATAAAGTTCAAATTAGTTTAATGAGGTAAATGAAAAAGAAAGGCCAAAGGACTTTCAACAACGAAATCGTGCATAGAATAAAAATGCTCGGTTTAACTTTATCCTCTGTACTCTCCATGGCTGGTGGAAATCTTTCATCAGCGGGGAAAAGTTATTGATAGCTCGCCCCCTTCCAAAAGCTCCGCCCCTAGTGAGACAAAATGTCTCACTTCTCCGAGTTTGTCTAGGCCTCAAAAACTTTCTCGGACCACGTGACCCGAAACGCATCGGCCGCGCATAATAATGAAGCCTAGGGACTAGGCAAGAGTGGAATCTCGATTTAACGAAGTGCCAAGGGACCGGGGAAATTTGTTCGTTATAGCCTGTTGGTTCGCAAGTCTATCACCTCTCGCCACGCTTCATTTCTTTCGCTACTTTTCATCTCCCCCTGAGAGAGTGGAGAGGAGGAGGGAGCGAAAATAAAAAAGCGCGAGGAAAAATGAAGCGTGGGCTCCCCACTATCTGAACGCCTGGGACAGGGTATGTTCGTTATATCGAGGGTTCGTTATATCGAACACCTTGATTTAACGAATTTTCGAAAAATAAAAAAACAACCAGAATGTTCGTTATATCGAGGTATGGCTAATAACTAGAAATACGTGTATCGCAGAACCTCGCCAAAGTCGGGGTGGGGGAGGCCCATAAAATGTTCAGTTGGAAGGAGGCAGAGAAATAGAGTAAATTCTGTAGCTTAGGAGGGCAGGTTTCAACACTGGTTCTAATATTGGAATGTGAGATGTACTTAATCTCATTTTGGTTGGAGTAAATTTGAACCCAGTGCTCTGTCATTAAAAAGGATTTTCTGGGATTTAAATGGAGTTGGTGTTGTTAAGGAAGGGTAGCCAATGTTTACAAAACCCAGCATTCCCGGATCTGAACAATTACTGTAATAACATTTGTTCTTGTCTCAGTACTGAGCTGTATGTAGCTACGGCACTATAGCAACTCAAGAACAGGCAAACAAAACTGCTTAAAACTACTGTACACAAAAATTTTATCCTTGTTGGCCTGTTTGGTTTTCATCTTTTATCACATATTGACATTTATTCGTTATATCGAGGTATATTTTACTTTTGCGCTTCTGGATTGTGTTCGTTATAACAAGGATTTCGTTAAATCGAGGTTCTGTTTCATACATTTTACTGTAATTTTGGCCGGGCCGAAGAAAATCGTTCGTTATACCGAGGACTTCGTTATATAGAGGTTCGTTAAATCGAGGTTCCAACCAGAATTCATATGACATTTGCATTTCTAAAGTGGAGAATGTAAGCGACACCGGCCTGTACTATACGAGCTAGACTGAAGGGCATTCCTCGGTAAACCGCAGATGGTATGTGCAAAGAGGAAAGGGAAAAAAGACACTCATCTTTAATTGTAGCATAAACACGTTGATTCTCTCCCTTTGATTCAATTTAGATATGAACAATCCTGGCAGAGTTACTGATACTAAAAGCCTACTAACATTTTAAGAAATATCCACGGCTAATTTCGCTCTCAGCTTCACCTATTACTCTTTATAGAAATAAAATTTCTTTCTTTCCTGGAAAGTTAGCCAGTAACAACTCCATGGCCTCTGATTGGATGAAGTAAATTTCCAACCAATCAGAAGCACTAACCAGATCTTGTTAGTGACACGTCATCAGTATGGAATTTCTGAGCGCGTTCCTCAGACGTCATTTCGTGAAGAAACCAGTGGTGGGTCACTATTTATCAGTACTTTTTAAAAGCGGAATTTCATGCACGTGATTCTAAAACACCATTTGCAATGTAGTTCTTGGGGACTGTTATACGAGATAGATATAAATATAATACATTAAATTATAGCCGTGTAATATAAAACATTCTTTTCTGGCCAACTCGATTCCACGTCGTTGCATGTTTGATTGCTGGATTAAGTTTGTTTAGTTTCCCTTCGATTCACTCGAAGGCGAGTTTCATTAAGTCTCTTTTATGAGCTCTGATTCCTTCTCCCTATCCGCACCGAGTTCAAAACTGCGTCGGCTCAGTTTCTCGAGAATTTATGTGGACGTGATTGAAGGGGAGGAAGCACGCAAATGAATTCTTTCAAACGCCTCATGCTGCCAGACTCGTCAGTTGGCTCAGGTCGCAGAATCTTTGACAAATGTTGGTCACCGCTCAGATTGTAGGAGACGGAAACCAAGTGTTTAGGTGAAGCAAAAGATACCTTGTTGTTTAAAGAAAATCCTTGATTTCCTCGCAGCTTTGTATATAGAATTATATCACTGTCCACTCCCCATTTTTTCTCTACTTCAGTTCCCGCAATTTTTGTTAAGGGACTAGTGGAAAGTCTACAGAGCTGTGTGGTCTGAACTTTTCGCTTGGCCTGGCTCTGTAGGAACATCGCTCTTTCTTGGTCAAAGAATTTTTCCCGCTCTGCTTTTGCTTTATCTATCAGGAAAGACTGTTTTCTTAACAGTGCTTCTGCACTGGCATTTCTTTTAAGTAGATACCTTGCACCATTCTTGGACAGAGCAAGTTCCGGCAAAGCACTCTGAATGGGCATGATAGTAAACCTTCACAGCGGGTAAAAACGGACTATGATTACTGCACATAGAAAATCACTGACTAAATTAGTTTGTTAAGGTCGTTAAGTGGTTTAAGTTACGTCTGTAACATATTAAATACGTCAACAGTTGGAAGAACTTCCTACTGCATTACAAACAGGAACAGGAAGCACTAAAAATAAATTGCTCGATACTGAATTCCTCACAAGTTGTCCGGATTAAATCTACTCTTTTAACCCCTGGGTTCAAATCCTTAACAATGCTACCGCACATTTTATTTTCAATGATTTTATAAAAGGTGACGAATGTTACTAAATAGTGGAGTGCCATGGCTTCTTTAGTTAGCACAAAACAATTTACAGAAAAAGCGAAACTTGTTTCATAATATAGACTGTACACTCACAAACAAAAAATACCTTAGAAAAAGAAAGAGCCAGTTGACATGACTCCAGGCGAGGTAAACGCACGTCCAAACAAATACGTAAAAAAAAATGAAAATCACAAAGCAACTAGAGGGTTTTCAGGGAAAATTACATTAACCAACCCATCATTTTTTAGATTCCAGTTGAACAAAACCTAGAGAGGCTGGCGGGAAACAATCTTTTTCCTATCCTTACTATTAAACATAGAGACGTTCTAAGAAATTCAGCAGAAAAGTTATGTTAATCTCAAAACATGTATCCGACGTATCCTTCCTAATTTTTCCAAGTCTCGCTATTATCTTAAGGTCATCAGTCATGGAAAATTTAAAAATGTGTACGACATTATTCCGGGATTGAGAACGTGAAAGCGCGGCGAAAACCGTTTACAGAGCCTGTTTACAAGGAGGAAAAGTAACTGAGATCCCCGCGAAAAGAGTAGTCTCGTGAGTAGAATATTACCCTTGATCCCTGCTCCGATTTGAAAATGACAAATCTTCGAGTAGTCAAGCGCTACGAGTCGCTTTGATCATAGGTGACGTAAAACTGAATGCGGTAAGAATTCAAGTGTTCACCAACCTGGTGTAGAAATGACCCACTTCCCTTCAAAAAAGAAATGTTCCTACAGTACACCAGTGTGTACTTTCAAACATCTTAGAGGAGAGGGCACGAGGATGTTATTTTATCGCGCTGAACCAAATATGTAAAGTTCGTTGATTGATATCAAGATATATTATCGGAAAAACCATTCGTCAATTTGTCACTGTCATTGGTATGCGGACGTATCAAGTACCTCACTTTCCGATGCGATGGAAGCACTATATAAGAGACCTTTAGCATCAGGTTTTTCATGGAAAACTGCAAACCGCAAACCTTAGAATGTCACGTGACCACGGTCTCGCGGTCGCGTTTGCAGTTTGCAGTTCACGTTTGAACGGCAGCAAGGGCGTCCAGCGGTAAGTGACTTACGGCACGGTTTTTTGCCACAAAAACTAAAATTGTGCCTCACGTTAAAAGGCACGAAGTAGCTTCCTTTATCCGTCTGCGATGTGCTTGTTAGATTATTGAACTCGAATAAATGAATGATCATTGTTTTTTGGGCGATAAAATAGATGCACTTTGACTTCGACAAAAAACAACATGGCAGCACCAAACAATGAACGCCTTGCTAAAATTTGAAATCCCGGCAACGTGAAAATGCAAAACTGCAGTTTACGGTTTGCGTTTTTCCATGTTAAACTTAATGCTATAGGAACTCTATTGTGACGTCATCAGCCCCACGTAGCGCAAACAAAAACAGCCGTGACTTCCTGTCTTGGTTTTCTGTAAAGTTCTGAATAAACGGTTCAACCCAAAATCATATTCTTAAATACAAGCAAAGTTGCCGATTTTTTAAACCAAATCCGACCTTTTGGGAAGCTATTTCATTTAAAAAAAGTGTTACTAAGTGATATCGTTATCTCTAAACTGTGCGATATGAGAAATGAAGAAAAGTAAACAAAACATTTCCGTGATCGTTTTATTAAGTGTAAGCAATTCATCCCACAATTCTTAATTCGTCATGGCAATCAACCCATGAATTTTGACCTAGTTTAACCAACTGAATGCATCTGAACCAGCTACATATCAGTTATCTCTTAATCATTACTGGAAGTAACATGACCAAACACTGGTGTGATGAAGTCATCTAAAAACGATTCAACAACGAAAGTAAAGTCAACAAAAGACTTCCGTAAGATGATACATGTACTTGCTTCTAAACCCACGTTACATTTAAACTTTTCATCAGTGTGTGTTGCGTAAAACTGAGTGACGTGGATATCACAAAAATGGTTCTTTGGAATCGGCAAAGTTATGGAAACTTGTTACTTGATTGTTGAAGTATGTCCTTGCTTCACGTTACCATTCAGCGAATATCAATTATTACCCTTTGAAAGCTACCCTCGCTTAAACCGAAATCAAGATTTACATGAAGGCTACCATAGAATGTTATCGTACTGAAACTCAATGTTTTTTGGGGGGAGGCGCGTGAGTTATCTTCTCCCTCTGAAATTGAGGTGGAGCAGTTAGTTCTTACACTGTAGCTTTCTCGTGAATCTCCATGTGTCACGCCGTTCAACCACACCTAGTCCTAGAATCTTTCATTTCCTTCAAAAAGTTTATGGAATTGGCTAAATCGGAGGAAGTACACAGCTTAATGACCTGAAACGTCCCGAGGTGTGAGGCACCTCAATCCCTTGCTCACTGCCCTGATTCGTGGAGTTGGAAAAAGTAGAGTGCCGCGATGAAGCCACTGATACTTTTTTGTTGAACAAAACTCCTGGTCTTCTTCGCTGCCTTGCGTACGAGGTATCACTCTTTATCTCCCAATCACTCTTGCCTTTATTGGATCTTGAAATCTTTTTTAATGTGACGCTTGTTCTTCCATTCAGCTGTGTTGCCTGAATCAGTTCTCGGTTTCTACACTCGCGATGTATAAGCAGTTCTCTTTCTCTCCGAAACGCTTTTTCCTGCTTTGTTTTTGCTTTTTCTATCAGAAAAGACTCTTTTCTAAACAGTGCTTTCTCGCCGGCATTTCTTGTTAGTAAATATTTAGCGCACTTCTTTGATAACGTGATTTCGGGGAAACCGTTGTAAGCGGACATATTAAAAACTTACTAAACTTAAGCAGCGGAAAACGGTTTACCCAAGGACAACTATTCTTTTGCCGCGTTCCTTTTCTCACAAGTGCAGCTAAACCGTTCTTATATATACATAAACAAGGCGCTGATTTTGAATAAGCAAATATATAAGCCAAATTTGTTTGTTTTTTAGTCCACCTACGTAAGCAAAGCGAGTGCGTAACAAGGCGGGTCAACTAACACAAATAATCCCTCGCTTTTCATAAATACTGTAGTCATCTATTTTTAACCGGACTATGTAGCAGAATTGCTTCATTGGAACCCGAAACAGTAAACTCAAGGATTACAGTTGACTTCTTTTGATCTTTGCGTGTCACTTTTGATAAACGAACAATGGCGACTATAATCTCTAAATTACTGAAGTACAAAACATCTTTTAAGAGGCTGTAATCTGCCCGTGTCATGCATGCAACACGTTCCGCTGGCTTGGATGAAGCGGAGGGCTTCCACTGAAGTTAAAACTGCAGCTGCAGCTCCAGGCTGACAGAAAACATCAGAGTAATTGAAAGTAATTAACCAAAGAAACCAATAAAAACGACTGAGAAATGTTAAATGAGTCTGCGGCAGTGTGGGTGCAGTGTGGCCGGGCGGTTAAGGCGCCGGACTTGTACTCGAAGGCCCCTAGTCCCGCCATAACCGCTAACGGGATTGTTCACGGTAGTCTCGAGTTCAAATCCTCGGCCACGCTTGTAAATAGCCAGCTGGTTTGCCTCCGGCCAGTTGGGATTCTTAACCCTGCTATGTTGGATTTTATTATTATGAATTTCATGTGTTTGCTCGGCCCCGCTGGCATTAGTGCTATTAATACTACCGAGGGTAAACAACAGAATTTTCTTTTTCTTTCTTTCTGAAAAGTGCATGAATGAGCGTAGAACAAACTAAGAGAATTGGAATAACGTGTGTTGCGCGTCCCTAGCTTAAAGTCATTACCAACGTAGTTGCTCTTTTAAAACGAACCGAACAAACCGAGGGCAAAGGTCCCAATGAACTAGGGCATTTGTTTACCAGTAATGCAATTTTTCCTAGAAAATAAGGAATGTTTCAGTCTGCTTTTACTTTTTTTCTGGAACACTTCTGTTTGGAAGGTGGGCAGCCTGAATAGTGATACATTTGCATAAACTTGACATGCACCCATGACATGCACCTATCCCACAGCCTTCGATTAGCAAGTCGACCTGTTGCGTGCCTCGTTATTTATGACAGCTGCATTAGACTACATTAGACTATTTTGGCTTTAAACGAGTTATCCAGGGAACGGTTCTGATAATATTATTAGTAATATATAGATGAGCGATTTTTTAGTGGTTCCGGCGTGGATTTAGTCCGCGAAAAGACGGCTTTCTGAAGATTGGAGGTGTTCAATTTGATAACGCCAATGTCCTCTTTTATTTCTCGGTACTTTGTGTTCTCACAAAAGGTGTATTTTTGAGAGCATGCCCCGCTTACACTTTCTATGGACCCTTTAGTGTCTGTAAAGTAACGGGTTTTGACTTGTACTGTTCTGTCAAACAGACCGAGAACATGAGGTATCAAAGTAAAAGTAAACTACCGTAAAATTCCGAAAATAAGCCTCTCCATGTATAAGCCCCTCCAAATATAAGCCCCCCAGACCGGTAACGCAAAAAACCCTCCGTTAAATCGCCCCTCCAAATAAAAGCCCCCCGGGGGCTTGTCCTCGGAAAATTGCCCTCAAATTACAAAGTAAAACAAAGCAAAAAGGGTAAATTTAGTTCCAACTATAGGGCTAGCCCAATCGATTTCGAAACGCAAATTTCCCTCCGTAGATAATCCCCTCCAAACATAAACCCCGGGGCTTATTTTCGCAATTTTACGGTATCGGCTGATGAAAATCGTAGTCGAGGATAACTTATGCTACAGTCAGGTACCAATATAAACAGACCTTGTACGTCGCCTTGGTAGCCACGGGTCTCCGCCAGACCCGGTCGGACAGGGTCATGGGATAGACGAACCCGTACGTTTTTTTTTTTTTTTTTTTTTTTTTTGTTAAAAGCGGCACCCTCAACACGGCGAAAATTTTTTTTTTTTTTTTTTTTACGGAACAAAAAAAACAAACCATCTGTTAGATTTTATTTTTTTATCAACACCATTTTCCCCGTTAATAAAAACTTCGATATTATTTATTTTTTTAGTGATGAATTTTCCGCCCCCCACAACTATTATTTTACATTGTGTCGGTTTTAAAAAATTTTTTCATGTGTCTTCATACGTGACAGCCTTTCTCCGTAATTAAACAATTCTCTCATATTCATATGTATTGGGTTGAATGTGACTTCGCCTACAGACAATGATTTTGAGAGTTACGGTCCGTTAAAATAATTTTTGCAGTCACCGATCCAGGCATTTACAAACGTATATATTAAGTGAATCGTTTACGATTTCGAATTAAATACTTCAAAAGTTGAAAGAACAAATATTTTACTTTACCATGCCAGGTTTTCGCAATAAAACACCCTTTCGTCAGCTGTTTCGTTGCTGATCCTAGCACTCGGGACTGGTAGAAGGGGTTGAACATTTTATATGATCAACGTGCATGGTTGTATAACAGAAAAAAAATGGGAAAACTTGTAATAAAGTCGCAGTTTAATGATTTTTCACGACAATTTTAAGACCTTTCAAAATAGTTGAATGGGGCCCTGATTGTTTAAAAGTTGGATAGTGCTATCCACCGAATAAAAATCTATCGAGTGGATAACGCAAATGGTTTCCCTGATACTCATCCGGTTGATAGCGCTAACCAGAGTTTGAACAATCAGGCGCAGGTGAATAGTCTGGCTTTCACATTACTGTTGCTAATGGACATACTCCTCTAGTGTGTATAATATTATCTCATTAATTTTCCGCCGAATTTGTGCGCAAATATCTGCACTCTCGTAAGTTCTCATGGTCTTTAATAACACTTGTTTCTTCATTACCCTCGTTCTGCCCAGCTTGAGACAGCTCCTCTTTCCACAGCTTAATCTCACTGCTTTTCTTCAATGTTTTCGTGCCCGCAACATTTATATCGGGAAGAGAAACTGACAAAACATTATCACTCAATCTACTTTTGAGTTCTGCGGGCATTTTGCCCCTGGAGCGAGTTCCCGAGGGCTGTTGATCCGACAAGGAGACGGTGGAATGTGTAGGTGAAACTGTCGCGGGTTTGCCAGTTGGGGTCACAGATCGACGATCCGAGGCCGAGAATGTTTTGCTTCTAGAAATCGTGACCCTGCTACGAGGAGGTGACAACTGATCAGGTAGTGAATTCGTAGAGTTCGAGACAGGTGCGTCTCTTAGTAAATGATTGCTTACAGATAAAAGGTTACCATCGGAAAATGTTTTACCGTATGATGTAAAGGCTCTGGTGCGAGGAGGAGACGAGTGCTCAGGCGTAGGAGAACTTGAAAGTTGTGCATCTTTTTGTATTAAATGGTTGCTAGCAGACAGATGGTTACCATGTGAAAATGTTTTACCGCTTGATGCTGCGACCCTAGTGCGAGGAGGCGACGACTGTTCAGGCAAAGGAGTTTTAGAACTCGGGACAGGTGCATCTCTCGTTAAATGGCTGCTGGCAGATGCATGTTTAGCATCTGAAAATGGTTTCCCACTTGATAATGTGACTCTAGTGCGAGGAGGCGACGACTGTTCCGGTAAAACTAACTTAGAAGCAGACAACATTTCTTTTCGTCTTGACTTGGGAGACAACTGTACCGCCAAATCCGACTGCCGCTGCATTAATTGCTCTCTTTGCTTAAGAAATATCTTTTCTTCGAAATTCCTTTCCTTCTGGATCATTTTTTCTTCCTTCTTTAGCGTTGCTGAGTCGACTGCATTTCGAAAAAGTAAAGTTTTTGCGTTGTTTTTTGATAGCAAAAGGTCTTCATTGCTTGGTTTCATTTTGACTTGTCAACGATGATGGGGCTGATTGAATTATACGGCTACTGTAGTTAACCAAAACACGCAATTATATTTAGCGTCTTACTATACGCAAATAATACGTGCTTTGTGACGAAAAATGTCCAAGAAAATGACAAACAATGGCTTAAGGCTATAACACCTCCACGTCACCAGTGCATTGAAAATTGTCACGGAATGCCTGGGAGTTCGGAATAACGGCACGTGCCTTGCTTCCCATGCGAACACTAAATCTTCAAAACGGAAATACTACGATGTTGACTGCGATTAACAGCTCCAAAACACGAATCGATCCGTATTTTAATCACACTGTCGTGTTCGAATTTTACTACGTAACTGCCAAAGACCCCGATTTTGACTAGGAATTTAAATTCTCGATTTCCCAATTCAAGCACCCTTAATTTAAGGAATATAAGAGATAATCTCCTTTTTGTGCTAGAATGGACAAGAAACTTCCATTGCAAAATCCAGCAGTCATTTCTCGAGGTTCAATCCCACTTTCGCACTTCTTAATTTTCGTGATTAAAGTGGTTTCCGGCAATTCACATTTCCGAAATCAACACACCAGTTCAGTTCTTAGTCATGTAAATCCAAGTGCGTAGTTTTTCACTTTACCGAGCAGAAGATTTATGACGCAACGAAATCGACCCATCAAGAATACCCCACAAAATGACTGTTTGACCCTTAAAATGCCAAAGAAAATAGCCTGAATGGGCTTTTCAACATAATTTTCATTCTGTAAGACATTTTAAAAGACTCACGCACCTGTCGCACGGGCGAAAGTGCCGCTCATATCGATCTTTGTTATAATAAACCTTACGTAACAGCGCTAAGCTGTTTCACACAGGTACAGAATGACTTAGAACTGACTGCAATACGTGCGAAAAGGACCAGCAAAGGTAAAACCACGATAAAACGGAACCCTTCAAAGCAAACACAAACAGAAACAAACAAGATAACACAAATCAGCAGCTTAATATTGATCATGATTTCAATTCACTTAGCCTAGATTAACATAAATTACGAGTCACTTAGGCGTAATAACTTCAAAAATTTACCATTTAATTGTCAATTTTTTCTTAACTCATTTTTTTCTTTCATTTTTTGGTTTGTCCTTTTTTAATGTATCGGTTGAATTAGTTTGTTTGTGCAGTTTACGCACTCTGTGGGATACAGCCTCTCGCCGGCGCAGGCGTTTTTAGAAGAGTCGTGGAAGGAGGCTATGTTGGAGATAGATCTCGGCAGAACTGCACGGAACAAATGAGCTCGTTCACTGCTGCGTTGCTAGGATTACATCCAAAATCATGATTTCAAGGCCTTCAAGTTCAAGTTCCGTCATATTTGTTTCGTAAGCTCTTGCCTTTAAGACCCACCTAATGCGAGCACTTAAAGTTATATAACAGATGAGAGACAGCATCTCCTCTCTGAAGTGACGTTCAGTCCCGCCGTGCGCGTGGTATCCGACCGCCCATCCTGTGTATTTTACTATCGTTACGTCCACTCCTGACGCAGACTGAAGTAGAGACTTTGTGGCCGAGTAGTTAGCACCTCGATATAATTATGCAGTAACTGTAGATGTTTTGGCCCAGGTTCAAGCCTTGCGATTGCTTTGATTCCTGAGACAAGAACCTTGGTAGCGGCAACACACTGCTGGGGGAGAACCCTACGATGGCCCAGCATCCCATCCGCGACACAGGGAGGGGGAGAATACTCCAAGACGCCTCTTGTCTTGTCCTATGCTACAGAAACCGGGTTAAGCTCCGCTCGAGTGGGCCGCTCCTTGGCTCATGCGCGCCTAATTACCCCTATACTTGAATTAGAAACCTGCTCGAGTTCGTTTGCTCGCAAACTGAGCGACTCACTCACCACCAACAAAAGCGAAAAAAACGAAATGTAAACAGGTGTACGTGAAAATGCACTGCCTATCCGCCATGTTCGTTTTCCCAACAATACGATTATTCTTCCTGTGTTGTTTCTAACGCACTTTTAATATTCGAAACCTCTATTGCATGACCGCTAACGTGAGTAAATATATCTCACGCATCAAGTTGTTGGACTGGATTTTTCCACCTTTAATTATTCGTCCCTTGACCCTGTGTGGCATGTGATCAGCCCATAATCGGTCATCAAAAACCATCAAAGCCGGCTAAGAGCAGCATTTTTTAATACATACGTGATATGTCATGGTGATGACTTAAAAAGAGAGGACATTACTTAAAACGAGAGAGCAAGCAAAACCGAATGAACCAGAAAATTTGTCACGTATGCACGCTAATAGGATACTTAGCCTTTTTCCAGTTTAAGAAGAGAAAAGAAAATATAACTATGAAATAAAAGACTTTTTTATTACTGACCACACTGAATGACGTTTTAACCGAAGAGAAGAGCAGGCGGTATCATGTTCAATTTCACGGTCATCGAGTTTGGGCGTGGGTTCATTCATCTTCTTGTCAGTTCTTTTCAAAAATCACGAAGCTTTATATCGCCGGTAAAAGCTACAGAAAAAGGCAGGTGTTAGTAAAACCCAATCGCCTGAATCTTACAGCAAAGCTCCTCCGTATAATATGATTAAGGCGATAAAGGTTTGGATATCTCTTTGGGTTTGAAAAGGATGATGAGTCAGCAAGGAGTCAAAGGAGCTTGACTCTAGCAAGTGGAAAGTAGTAAGCACACGTTAAGTCCAAACCAAAAAAAAAAGGCTAACATTTCTTCTAACTGCTGATTATCACAAACACTCTTAACTATAAAATTTTTACTGTCTAGTTGGAAAAACGCTAAAAGGGCAGGATAAAAACAACTAGCTCAGTTTCCTTGTTCCCTGAGCCCGTCACAATAACACGTCATACGCAATGAAGCACAATCTTGAATACACTTAATATAATTTTAGTTTGACCTGTTTTGTTAAAGTTGTTTTTTGTTTATTTTTTGTTTTCTTTGTTTTCTTTTATTAGCATAAGTACTCTATAACTTTGAGGAAAATAAAAAGTTACATTAACTAAGATCCATTTGGAGCCTGGTCTCTCTGTCTCTCCGAAAGCTTGTGACAAACGACACGATCGTAACTCAAGCGTGACAAAAACGCTGTGGTTGCGATAATGACCAAAAACAAGGACATTCAAGGGCTTATTACAATAGAACAAGCACGTATGCAAGCGGATATATCGGTGAATTTTACAAACCTCGGCTAAGATCATTGTCACAGAATTTACTACTCGATTTCCTATGTTATGGTACGTATTGACAAATAACATTGCAGAAAGGAAAGGTTCTGATCCTTGGAACGCAGTGTGCACGTTTCCTTTAACAAGGAAATAGATTCATCTCTTATGTGTGTGGTTGCTGATGTCAACAAACTCGTTGCGGTTTGAATCGGTGGAATATAACTGTATCACTCTTTACTTTCTTCGAGTGGTCAATCAGGTTAGCGCGGGCTTTCTGGAGCTTGCATCCTGATATACGGTTTTGTTTGACGCTATCTCCAAGTGCTAACGCAGCCGATTACGCTTTCGAAATGAAAAGAATAATAAAAAAACAATGAAAGCAATTAATGCAGCAATGAAGAGTTTTTTTTCTCTGTTCAACAGGCATTTTGACAAGATTAAGGGTCGGCGAATATACGAACACTATAAGTTCACTCTACAGTGTATTTTATCGGATTTTCCTGCCCACTGAGCGAGTTACATCCCTGCCAAGATTCACGTACAGACAAAGCAGCACTGAACGCAGAATGACATCACTCAGGGAATTACCTGGAGTATTTTTATCCACCACACGAGCCAGGTGGCTAGTCGCAAGAAATAACAGTGAAGATCAGCTATTGAAGGAAAAGGCTTGCATGATAGACCGAGTTAAAAGGAAAGAGGAGAGAGCCCTTCAAAAAGAAAAAATAGAGGTAATACAGTGTCAGAAACGAACAAACCAGACTCATACCCCGCTACGGTACTCAAGATTTGACCTTGAAAAAAAGTGTAAACGCAAGGACCTGCAAGAGTAACCATGAAGGATGGACTATCACAAATATATGTTCCACATAATGATTTTCCTTTGTGAAGTTAACTGCTGAAATACTCCCATTTATACCTCCCATTTCTCAGGACACTTGAGGATTAACTTTAGTCGCGGTTTTTCAAAGTTTCATACTCTTTCGTTTGTAGTAGTTTTGTATTATAACATTTGAGCACGGAGACGTACTTAGCTGTGTTTGTCACAAAGTTGTCATTTAGCGGGAGAACCTCTTCTCCTGCGAGTAATTCAGTGGCAAAACTAAACAAAGCGGACTAAAGCAGACGTGACACATTTGCTATAGCTGTATCGCGCTATTTGTATTTATGAAGGTCGACGATATTCAGTTGTTGTTCAGGCAGTATTTTTATTCAAAGAAATGAGGTGCTATAACAGGTGATACGTTTTATAACAAGACTACAAAGAAAATCAGTTATCTCTTTATTTGGTTTCTGAAAAAAACCTTCCCATGTTCGGTACGTCCTCAAGCTCGCACTTCCTCATCCCTTTTTCTCCTTTTTCTCTTTTCAGTTTCTTTTGCTTCGCTTGAGAGTAATTTTCAGGCTTACTGGACTCTTAAAACTGGTACGTCAGCCTCAGTCCGCTTAAAATCTCATTGCCACATTTTCGTTGGCTGAATATAGATATCCACTGACTTATCAAACGATCGCAACACGCTTTACCTTACAGATTTAGGTTTAAATATAAGATAAAAGAAAAACATCCCTGCCGAGAGGAAGTCTTCAATTTTGGGGAAGGGTTAAAATGTCTCAGGGAAGAGAAAGGTTGCTATCCAAGCATCACTCATCCCCTAGTTTCTTTCTTTAACTATTTGTGTTTCCAGGTCAGTCGAAAGTTGTTTAAAGGGCGGATAGCACTATCCGCGCCGGATAAATCATTATCCGCTGGATAGCGCAATTGGTTTTCCACTGGACAGTGATTTATCCGGTGGATAGTGCTATCTAGCTTTTGAAGAACTGGGGCCAGATCACCTTTATGTCCTTATCAGAAGCTCTGCCTCAATGTTATTGGGTGCCGGGGTGTCTAAGATCAAGGGTGCGTAGACAATGTTCTGTGTCTGTCGTTAAGACTGTAAAACAAGGCTGCAGCAGCTACTCTACTTCTAGTTTCCATCAGCTCCAAGTCATGCGCCCACTCTACGCTTCCCCAACGACTAATCTACAGTAAAATAACCACAACAGAATCGGGATAATTCGATAAACATAATCACGACTTGAGATAAAATATAAAAACAAATGCACAGGAAAAGTAAAGTACGACAAAACTTGCTCAAGCAACTGCGACCGTTTTACATGCAAAATCTTGAAAGCAGAAAAAAGGTGACAGTGAAAAAAAGATGTACCAAAGACAGGCTGGCGTCAAATATGGACGGGAGCGTGCGCAGAAAAACGGCTTCCTCGTTCATACTACTTCATGAGAAAATTCTGCAATTTGATTGGCTTAGAGCAGTGGTATTTCCGCTTAATTTGAAATACCTACAAGTGAAAATTACGAACCTTTTGTGGGTAGTAGTATAAACAAATAATAGCATGATTTGTACGAAATATTTGGCATAAATACCACTTGTGATATTTCAAAATTGTCTCAAATTTCACTCGCCTAGCGGCTCGTGAAATTGCGTAAAACAATTTCGAAATATCACTACAAATCATGCTATTACCTGTACAAATACATTGAAAACACTTTTTGGGCTTTCCAGAAAACTTTTGGATCTCTGGAAATGCATTCTAAGTGGCGCTATAAAATGTGTACCTATTCGGTCATCCTAGGGCAAATTGAGTCTTTACGAATTACAAAAGCTTGAGTATTATTTTCCCGAAAATTTTAGATCCTACCTAAAATTTTACGAAAGTAAAGATTTTTCTGATTCCTCTCTCCATCGCAATTTCGTACTCGAAATTACACTTTAGAAAATCTTAGGGAATTCATTAGATAAGCTCGAAAAAAGTACATGAATGGAACGGTCGTCTAGAACTTTTTAGCCTTCCTCAAGTCATAGAACAGATATTTTACAGAAAACAGTCGTTGGGCGCCCCTGAATTCTAGACACAATTCAACTCCAGTTACGCTGATAAGTACTGTCTTCACGCCTGGCTGGTGTACAAAGAGTAAGAGTATCCAAAAGTTCACTGTACTCTTAGAACGGCTGCCAACAGTAGAAAACCTGATCTATCGTCCTTCAAAAGAAGGCTTCTTTATTTCCTTACTAGTCAACCAAAAAAGCTGTACACTTTCTCTTATTTTCTACACCTACTGCAGTGTACGTATAGCAAATAAAGATTGAATTGAATCGAAATGAAGATCACGACGACATTTTCAGATCCATCGTGTTTGCGACCCCCAACTTGCAAGCTAAAGTGAAACGTGCAAGAGATCGCCGGCAAATTTGTATATGTGCCTCGAGTCATAATATCCTGTGTAAGCGGTCACCCTCTGTTAAGCGGTCACTTATCAAAGTCGCGGAAACCCTTAATTACTTCAGACCTGTATTAAGCGGTCGCGGTCACCTTTTGCGAGATTCCAACGAGTTATTTTCTATTGTCTCCAGCTCTATTTAACGGCAAGGAAGATGCCATGTACCATACAGTGCAACAGATACTAACACTGTGTATGGCGCTCAGTTTTCTTTTACGGTTTGCTTCTTTTCTTTGGCACAAGAAGAGATAGAAACATTTTGAGGTCAATTTGTCGTGGCACAAATATTTCGCTCTTCTTCATTATCTCAATTTTTTTTCAATAACCCTTTAAGTTGATCAAATCCGTATTAAAAGGCCAGTAAGCCTTTCCCCTAGGGTATCACAATACGTTTCTAGGAAACTGACGGACCTACCCCTCCCTAGTCTCCTTCGCAGCCGTTATTAGGGTCGTCACTCGTCACGCAACGCTCCTCCCCACTAGTGGGGAGGAGCGTTGCGTGACAAGTGACGACCCTAATAACGGCTGCGAAGGAGACTAACCCCTCCCCTAAGCCAACATTTTGCCCTAAGTGAGAAGTAAGTGTTAATGTTGGCTTAAGGGAGTGGTAGGTGGGCAGTTTCCCATAACCTTATAATGATCACCCACGGATCCCGCGGCCTTACTGTTCAGTGTAGTATAAATGTCTATTATAAGTACATGATATAATAGTTATTTCAAAACACCTACCTGAAACTCAAGCTCTAATCTTGAGAGGGAAACAGCTCTTTCCACATTGAGACAATTGTCAATAAGGGCCATAGCAAGGATGAAAGACTTCAGTGTTTCCACTGCAAATTCTAGCCCTGCATAGAAATTGTTTAAATAATTGATCATCTACTTCTGGTACTCTAGTTGCCATAATTGACTACTAATGTACACCTAATACAGTAAGGTTCAATGACTTCAATTCTAATTCTAATTGTGTAATCTGCAAAGGACATAGCTAATCACCGTATATGTGCAATAGCGCAGTTCAAAAGTTTAAAAATAAAACTACAACGCGTGACATTACAATTTTGGTCATAAACACCATTAACTTACACATATAGTGCTCGACCTTTTCTCCCTCTTCCCTTCCAATGTTGGCCGCGACATTCGACATAACGAGCTAATATACAATTGGGGAGGGAAAGGGGAGGGGGGGGGGGGGGAAACCGGGGTAAAATTAAAAAAAAAACAACGCACGCGTGAAATTATAAGTTGTAACAAAAAAACCTTTAAATCTCACACTGCTCGCCCTCCCTTTCCCCCCCCCCCCCCCCAGGTGGGGGGCGACAATATCGAAAAAAAAAGAAAAAAAAAGAGGGGGGGGGGGGGGGGGGGGGGGGGGGGGGGGGGCAAACCGGGGCTACGCGACCCAGGTTAATAACCATCCCTGATTGTAGGTGCAAGATGAGTGTAAAAAGTGTCCGGGTTCAGTGTTATTCACGTAACTCATGACATGAAGGCCTTCTTAAAAAGCCTCCTCTGATTGCTTTTCAGTAATTTGGTTAGGTAACAAATTCCAGCCGGTCTCTAACTAGGAAAGTGTGTTTATTAGTGTTTGCCTTTGTACTGACTTTAACAAATTTCTTGGCCTCGAGAAAACGTATTGCTCGGTTTGATTTGATTGGCTGAAAAAATATGACCGAATGAGCTGCCCTCCGTTGCCCCTTCCCCAGCCGTGAGCGATACCGCCAGCTAAGCAGGTTAGACTTAAAAAGTCGCGTTCCATTTACAACCGGAGTTTCTTGAAATTAAGCCTGTTCTAGGCGTTCAGATAGTAAAGCGCGGGGATCAGATGGTGGGGAGAGAGTTAAAACGTACGCGGGAAAAAAGAGGCGGAAAAACGAGGGAAGAATGGGGGCCATCCCCTGCTTTCCCTCTCTATTCTCCCCTCGTTTTTTTTCCCCTCCGTCAAATTTTCTCCCGCGGTCTACTATCTCAGCGCCTGAAACAGGCTACGGGAAATTTTCTGTAAAATGGTAAACAACTAGACTTTTATTATTGCCAAATTCCACTCAAACCGGAAACTACGTTAGTTTCCTGGAAAAGGCATGTCACAATAGAGTGGAAGAAGGGTCGCCGGGTGAGCGTAGTTCGGACGATGGTACAGAAATAATTCTGGAATTCCGAATGGAGCGAAAAAAGAGGAATTATTCGTCTGAGGATTTTCACCTCTTACAGAAATTTTTCCACCACGGTGAGCTGTACAGCGGCCGAAATTTCCGATCTTCCAATGCAAATAAATCAATCCTCAAACACTCAACCCAAACCGCTGAAAAGTAAAGAAAAGTAAGGAAATCACGTGACACTGACCAGCTAGAGACCACTTGTTCAGAGGTGAGAGATAATCTTTTAGTCTGTCAATAGCTTCATCTGGTACAGCTATCAGTAGACCAGTACTTGGTTTTATCGAAACACGGTATCTGTAAACCAAAAATAACAAAACGACTCTGAGTGATGCTACACAAGACGATTTACAGCGACGACTTTTTGGGCCACAACATTGCCTTGAAAGTTGATGCACTGTAACATAAATGTGCGGACAATTTTCTGCACAATTTTCCGCACAAAGTTTTTGAACAAGAGTCAATAACTTGCAACGTGCTAGCTCACGAATTCTGCCCAAGCTATATCATGTAAAGGGTCGACCATTTGACTTTTGAGGGGAAGAGGGGTATGGGTGATTTCAGTATAAATGTGTCCTGCAGACTGATTTCGAGGGAAAAAAATTCTTGCGAGGAAATACCTGGCGAAAAAAAAATTCCTAGAATGAAAGAAAAATATCTTTCATGGCGTATAAAGCTGGAAAAAAAATCTTACACTGTTGCATGTCAGGAAAATAATTCTATCACCAAAGGTTTATGAAAAAAAATTCTTACCCCAACCAAATCACCCATACCCTCCACCCTCCTCCCTCAAAAGTCAAATGGTCGGTCCCTAACATTCCTAATCATCAATTTTCTGCCCAACAACTTCCCAGACCCTCATCGCTACCTTTGTTGCGCTAAAAATCATCCACCGAAACGCGTTTGTTGCCAACGTTAAAAAACCGACGGTGTGTTACGCTTATAGCCTGAAGCGGCAGGCGTTAAATTTGGACGCGCGAAAGCGCGAGTGTTGCGCTGGAAATCATCGTTGAGATCGTCCCGTGGAACATTTCCTTTAAAAAGCAAGAGTATATACTATTCACAGGTAATAAAACTATGATGTGTAAAAAGAGCTTCTTTAAAATTTCACAAAAGATGATTACAAAACAAGGCTGGCCAACGTCATTAAAAGAAGAAGCCCAGTAAAATTTTCCAGTGCCAAAAAAAAATATATTGCTGAATACGGTGCATGCTTCGTATGCTCTTTGACACATACCTCTCACCAAACCATTCAACAAGAGGTTTCCATTCTTTCATTTGCAGATCCACTAACTCCTTTGGCTCATCAGCGAAGAAACTGCAATAAAGTATCCCAGTTACGTAGCATTATTAACAACAAAGGCAATAGCATCAGACCAAATGTGATGTGCTCCTTCAATGTCTAGGGGTACCGAACCAAGGTTTCCACCTTAACCCTTTAAGCCCCAATATCCACATACAAATTCTCCAAACTGATCTCCATACATTTCTTTGAAGAATTAGTTGAGAGAATTTGATAAAAGATCATGGAATTTTCTCTATGATGATGATTTTATAAATTCTCATAACTTTATTTCTTGACAGTGTATGGATATTGTTGGGAGAAAATTGTTGTTGGTCACTTTTGGGACTTAAAGGGTTAATACATTGAAAACGGCACTTTTAAGGTTTTCCAGAGTACTTTTAAATCTCTAGAAATGCACTCTGAGCGACCGGTGCTATAAAATTTTTATCAGTATGGTCATCCTACTGAGGGCAACTTGAGCCTTTTCGACATTACACTAAGGGCTTCAGTATTATTTTCCCGAAAATTTTAGATGCAATTCAAAGTTTTACAAAAGTAAGGATTTTTCTGATTAATCTCTCCATCGCAGATTGAAATACACCGCTCACATTTTAGAGTCTTCACAGCTAATAAAACCACAGCTTAACTGAGTCAGATGGCCCATAACATCAAAACTTCGTTGACCAATCAGATCAATGACAGGAGTTTCCTAACATCAACTGACCACACACAATGCAATTTGAAAAAATGTAACACAGAGCTTACATACCATACAGTATCAGAATTGAGATACTCCAAAATTTGTAAGATCTGCTCATCAGGTGCTTTTGTTTGTGGATTGTCAATCACAGTGTTGCTAAGAGATGTCTGAGTAAGAGAAGAAATATAATTCAAGGCTGTACTCTAAAAAAATGGAGGGGAGCCTGATGCTATGAACCCATCAAGAAGCCAAAGAAACAAACCCAAGTGCATAAGAAAGTTGCTGGGACAGGGTGCGACTGGGCACTGCTAGAGTACAGCCCTGTACATTTTTAAATCATTTTTTAAATCATTGTCATTTTTGGTCAGTTCATCAAGATTGGGCTGCATAACAAAGCATGAAAGGTGCATGACATTTGACATGAATCTTTTTACATATAGTGGTAGTTTTCAGGGCAATGAGAAAACTGGATTTTTGGAGGTACTATTATGACCCTGTCTAATAAAAGGGCATCATCTCTAACGTCTTTCATTTTGAGGGTAAAAACCAGGTAGCCGTGGGATTACTCAAGATTACTTGTATAAACTACCCTTGATAGGGAAGAATAATCAAGGATTTCTCAGCTTTTTAGGTAATGAGTTTCACCAGCAGGGATAATAAGCACTATAAACTTAAAAACTAATTCGGACTTCTTTCATCCTGCCCCCTCCCCCCCAAAAAAATGAACGTCTGAGTTTACCCCTGGGATTGCGATTGATTGTGACTAGATAAATCCATCTTAGGTTAAACCAGAATTTTCTGTGAATAACTAGGGTCTGGAAACAAAGGAAATTCTGAATCATTTAACTAGGATGGATGACCACCACTGTCCAATATTAATTTTTTGGTCAATGTTGTTGTTACCATACCAGATGCATGTTTTCAGGTTTTATAGTCTCCTTCTGTGAATTCCATTCAACAGCAACAGCCATTGCAAGTGGCTTGGTGGGAACAATCAATGGATTCCCTGCTGGAGTCTTCACTCTTTTGTTATCCACTGTGATCTGAAAGCCACCTTTGGTTACAACAGATTTAAAAGTTATTTTATTTTACCAAGGCATATTCACACTGAATTTTTATGCGATGCCATAATTTCTTACCCTCTGCTTCCTGAATTCCAGCATTTTTATAAAATCTTTTCCTCACTGAAAAGAAAATAAAAGATAATACTAAGTGATTAAGTCAATCGATAGTGACCAATTAAGATGACAAGCTTTGGTGAGTCCACTACATACGTCACACAGTGAATTCAGTCAACAATCCCCAGCTTAAGCAACAGTGGTGACTTCTCACATGTAAGACAACTGAGATTTACAACTTTTATTCAGAGGGTGAGAAATTTTCATGCGCAATTTATCCTGCTGACTATGACCAGATCATGTGGTCCTAATGGCTCACTCAGTCCTAAGCGTACCCATACCCCTGCCAGGAATTGGTCATTTTGTTTTGGAAAAGCTGCAAATGCCTGATGGTGGGGCTGGGCGATTCATATAAAAACCCCATGGTGGGGTTTAAACAGAGGGTGCAAATGCCCCACCCCAGGACACACCAAAATTGCATTTCCCTGTAAATAAGCTGCAAATACCATATTTGTGGTAAATCTGATTTAATCTGATCAAAATGTGAGTTGCAAATCGCACCTAGCCACTAGTTATATTTATTGCGAAAAAGATCACATTCATATCTGATTAATATTAATGACAGAACTATAATTTATTAAGATATTGAATGATAAACAAACTTCTGACGAGCTTAACATGAGTATTTTCCCATCATGATGGAACCGTTTCAGATCTTTCTTTTGACTGCTTGCGAGTACTTGAATACGCAAAAATATGGACTGTTTTGCAGTCTAATTAAGATCATACTATGCATGCAGAGTTTTCCAGGTCTTCTGCCTCAACCATTTACGCACAAAAAAAGTGTCTTTTCCTTTGAACTCTTCAAATGATACATTGATTGCTTTCCCTCCACGTGCATCACAAAATAATATTCCTTATAGAAATAATTATCTAGAGCTATCCAAATAGGTATTATTTTAAGTGGAAGATTGAAAAAGGAATGACGTTAGCCACTTCTAGAAGAATTGGAAGAATGAATCAGGCAGAATGAAGAATGAATGAGGCAAAAAGTGTTTCTGACAAAAAGTGTTTCTGACAAATCCCACTGCCAGGACTGACATGATGACAAATGCCTGACAAATGCCCAGGGGGAGGGGGTTAGGCATGCTTGGAATGGCTTGAGCCATAAGCTTGACCACATCTCCCTAATGTTACTGTCAAGCGTATCAGTATATCATTATTACAGCAACAGTATTTTTTTGCTGCAGCTCCTCTTAGGGAGGTTAATATGTCTGAATTTCAAAACCTGTTGTTTCACATACTGTATTGAGGAGGAAACCATGTCGCTGTCAGTACTTTTCTATTGTATTTGGGCTTTTTTCTGTCGCTGTTGCAGTTTTGACCTATCTTTGAGTTGTTCGTCGCCATTTCTGCTTTCCTATGGCACTGTTTCAAGAGGGGGAGGGGGGAATCTGTTATGATTTATTAATGAAATCTGCTCTTCCATTTTTGCCCTGAATCCGAAATCCGGGCAAAAATATTTTAATTACATGCAAAGTCCAAAATCCGCGCCCAGGAAACAGATGAATCCGCCATCCCCTGCAATTGCAGGATCCGGAAACCCATTAAAATCTGGCTTTGAATGCAAAATCCCGGACAAATATTTTCAAAATCTGCCACTCCATTAGCCTATTCACCCCTCTATATCAAGGCTATGTCACTTGACAGAATGTTACCCTAACAGGGCCTGTGCTATTCATAAAATGCTAAAATACCCCCAGAGTGCTTTCAGTGGGAGGGGACTGGAGGTCAGAGCCTAACGCTTTCCGTCCCTTCCCCCTACGTCTCTTGTTCCCTTCCCGCCCTTATTCTCCCAGGCCCCACCTGCCTGTTCCCCTCCACTATGGGGCAGTGTAAAATGCAGACTACGGAATGACTTGTTGTCTCGTACTCATTTGCGTGGTGAAAACAAAGGTCCACAGTCTTCGTTTTACACTGACCACTCCACTATACAAGCAATCCTTTTTATTATTCCCCCAACTACCTAACGGAACATGATGGGAAAAAATCACAAAATCTATGCATAACAATAGTATTAGGATATAGAGAAACAGCCGAACTTTCACCAAGCCCCATAAAAAGCTTATCTTAATGTACAAAAGAATTGAAACATCCTGAAAACTCGCACCTCTAAATGAAGACAGACACCTCGCGATCCTTGGTGAGGCTGATGTGATATTACACCTTGGGTACAAAAATTGTCGATATAAGGCATTCCCAAGCAAGAATATTTGCCTAGCTGGTGGAAAAACGCGAGACCACCAAACTTTGTGGATCGACATTGCCTTTAGGGTGAGTGTAAATGAAATTCTGTAACATGTGCTCCTCCGTCCGCCATCTTGGTCTGGCTTTGTAACCTTGCCTTTTGAGGCTAAGGGGCTTCGGGCTGAGAAAAGTCGGTTTATGGCGCTTTTTCGAGCAAATATGGGGTGTTTACCATTTACCACAAATTCGCGGAAATTCTTGTTGGGATGTAAATGGTAAACGAATTTTTGGTTCGTCCCACAGGTAGTCCCGTTTTCCCAGTTGGGACGTTCCGAATGGAAATTCGTTTACCATTCCCATACAAGTTTCTTGAGTTTCGTACTAGTTTTTTGTTGTAACTAGAATCCAGTCTAGCGCCGCGCGACAATCCGGAAATTTTAGGCAAATGGTAAAACGACACGTATCGTAATTCCCAACCAAAATTTCCCGGAATTTTTTTTATAAATGGTAAACAACCATGGTAAATTTCCCGCTGTAATTGAAAAAAGAAATCCAAATGAAAGATGACCACCCAGAAAGAGGTTAACCCCCGGGAATGGCAGAGAAAAAGGGAGAATGAGTGAGAATAAAGAGCCTGGGTCCCTAGTGAGAATGGATTAGAAAGAGAAAAGGGAATCGCACAGGCATGCTTTTCTCCGCTTTCCGCCTTTAGAACACCGACTTACGATTGCTAGTGAGCCTGCTTGCGAATTACGGTCGGATTTGCCTCCACACCGGCCAAAGAATTTGCCCCTTATGCAAAAACCGACGGAGAGTGAGAACGAAAAACAGAAATTTCTTAAATTGCTCAGCCTATACAGGAACCGTAGAAGAGAGCTATTTGACTGGCTAAATATAAAAGCTCAATAAGATCTTGATCTTGATTCTGTGGCTCCATGCACCGCCTTTTTGAGTTGATAAGCATGAAGAAGCAAGAAGAAGAGGCACAAAAAAGTGGCCAGATACGTATGGGATTGCATCATTTGCATGCGAAAAGCGAAAGATGCCTCAAGGAAAATCTGAATGATATCCGACGTTCTTATCTAGTAACTGAAGATAAAATTGTCAAGGACTGAAAAATTACTTTTTGCAACCTTTATTGTCTATGTAACGCATATGCTATCAGGCGCCAAATGCCTTGTGGATAATAAAGTTTCTATGCATCTGTAAAATATCAAGACGAAATATATCTTATAAAAAAAAACCTGTGTTTTTGTGTGTGCACACAAAAATAAAAACTTTCTAAATTTTATCTGAACCACGTTATTTGGGATCATTATGCGTTTCTGGGAAACTGCCCACCCACCCTCCCCTCATTTGTAGGTATTCGTGCTTTCCCCTGTTTAGTTCAATAAACATTGACAGTACGAACCACGTAGCAACTAGCTGTTATTCCCTGAACAAGAATAAACTATTCCAGGCGTTCAGACAGTAGGGAGCGACGTAAAATGACAGAAGCGACGAATTCGCGCTGCTCTCTGCTATCTTAACTCTTCCGGGCCTGGAACAGGCTAATTTTACGAGGGTATACAACTTAACGGTATAACGTTAATTCGATCATCTTTTCTGAAGAAACGTAGCATAAAAAATATCAGAATAACCACCAATTTTGAGCGTGTTTAGAAAATCCCAAGATTTATACAAAAAACGAAAAATCTTCTTTTCCGTACACTCATATTCAGAAATGACTGATTGCTTAAATACTACAGAATCTATCATTTTCAATTTATTTATAAAACAAACTGTACAAGAACTTCAAAAAATAAATATTTTACAACTAACTGCAAAAAATATACATTACGTTATAACAATGAATGATGAACCAGTGAACGTTTCAGTTAAAGAACAAACCAACCGAACGAAGGTGAAATATTACAATAAATAATTTTTTTGTGACGCAGCGTCATCTGTAAGTCTTGAGTTTATCATCGTCCCCAGTTTTATCCTTATTCTCGGATTTCGGGCACCAGGATGTTTCATGGTTAAGGAAGCAGTGAACAGATTTGAACCTGTGGAAGAAAACAAAACAGTTATACAGCTGTGCACATTTTACTAGGAAAAACTATTACGGCAGGGATCTCCTTTATGAAGAACGATACTGATAACAAACATAGCTAAAAGGGAGATACGAGCAAAAAAGGCACGATCTAGGAACCGCTCTTAGAAATCCGCCACTTTAGGTTGGCGCCCTGTGTACGAGCAGCTGTAAGCCGCTGAGTCACAATTCTAGAGCTGATTTGAATTAAATGGGAGCCGTTCAAGCGTATCAAGTGATGTGTAAGCTAACCTCGTCCCAGGACTTTCCTGTCCCTACCATTTTCTAAGGGAAAAGCTCTGGGGACGAGGTTGGATCTAAGCCCACTCTTAAGCCACAGGATCCCCACAAAGCAGGAATTTGAATCTTGCTTCTAAAGAATAATTACCTTTCCTTCTTGGAAGTCCGTCAATGCAAAGATTTCCCAAAACGACTTTTACTTACACATCAGCATCGAGACATAGAATTACTGCTATACACGCGCTTCGTGTCTTATATACTTCGTGAAATGGTTGGCTTATTTCACAGTCTGAGACTTTTGCGATTAATAAGTTACTTTAGTTCAACCACCCTGGTGCCCGGTGAGTCGTTGCCAAAACATAGAAGAGATTTCATCAGAAGGTTAAAACACGAAAAAGAAAAAGGAGGCCGCCGCCTTTTTGACGACTGTCGATAATGCCCTACCGCAAAAGTTTGGCACGCGTCTAATCAAGGGAACGACGAAGCCACTACGTACCGACTTGGATCATCGACAACGTTAAAAGGTCCATCAATACTGATGCGATTGTAACTGCCACCCATGAACCCATGGCTGAAGGTGATCTGTTGACAGTTAAAGAAAGAAAAACACGCGCAATTTAGTAACCTTACAAAGAGTAAAGATAATTGGACAAAGTGCTTGCTTTTAAGTTAACCCGAGTTAACGTTGGTGACGTCAGCTTTTCGATCGCTGAACGAGGTGCATTCCATTTTATCAACTCAGTTGGTTAAAAATGTCTATTTATAAAAATCAATAGCCCATTTCCGAGTTGCCACAAGCCTCTGTTTCAAAGCGAGGCTAAGTTCGAAGCCATTGATGTAAAGATGATTTATATTCTCATTCAAATGACACTCATTAAAGCAAGAAAGGTTTTGCACTTAGCCTCGTTTTGAAAGTGAGGGTTTTTGGAACTCGGAAATGGCCTATCATAATATGACAATCCTGAACTGGCCAAAGCTCTCGTAGCAAACCAGGCTACTGATGTTTTCTTAGGCTTTCTTAAGTTTTTCACTCAGTGTCCACGATCGAGGATTTGCCTTTCTAACAATGAATTTTATATAAACATCCCACCTGTTTACTGAATTCACTTTGTGGTAAGAAGGGAAGACTTTCCAAGTGTGAGTGGAAAAGCTCTGATCTCTTCAATTTTGCTTTAACAAGGACTTCTGCAAAGTAGCAAGATCAAAAAATGCTGCATTATGTCTCAAAATGAAAGAAGCTCATAAAAACTATAGAACTAGCTGTGACAGAGTAGTTTAGCTAGCCTGAGGAAACAGCCAAACATTTTGTGGCCTGCGTAGCAAGCGTTTCCGTTTGGTTTCGGGGCAAAGGAAGACCGAGGAACGGGATTTTCGGTTTTGTTCCGAAACCGCACGGAAACGCTTGTTACGCAGGCTAAACATTTCGTGACGTCACCACTGGTTTTCCCGCGAAATGAAAATTCCATACTGATGACGCGTCACTACTAAGATCTCAGTGCTTCTGATTGGCCGTGGCGTGAGGGAAATTTCCTTCAACTAATCAAAAGCACTACACAGATCTGGGTAGAAACACGTCAGTCAGTATGGGGAAACCAAGGGTGAGGTCGCGAAATGTCGGCTCTTTTCTCAGGCTATAGTTCAGCAAGACTCGCAATTAAACAAGGAATAAGAAATTCGGTAAGGATGAAATAACGAATTCCGTACCGAGAATGTTTTTTCGCCCATGCCTATTCAGCTCTATTCATCTAACTGGTACTGCAGTCGAACCTCACCAACGTACACCACTCTGTTACAGACAGTTCTCTTGGTCCTAACAATTCCCAGTTTCATACAGTATTCACCTTTTATTATAATACCGACACTTAATTTTCAGTCAGTGAGGAGGTTTGACTGTAACTCTGTATCACCTCGCCTCCCAACAAACAGTACTGACACATCTCACTATGCGCGTAACCGCTTAAGAATGCGTCGGTGTTCCCTGAAAACCTTCTTGGCAATTCCCGAAAACACTCACCTGTAATCTTCGTCTCGTAACCGCGCAAGATTTTTGGCGTTATTTCCTCTAATTGATAACAACGTTATTTGCATAAAAATAGATGGTAAATACATGGATGAGTGCAAAAAGGGCGCCAACAGAGTCGAACTGAATTCTATTTAGCCGCGTATCATAGGTTTCTTTGTAAGCATTTGTAGGAAAGAAGCAGGTGAATCGAACGTCACTGCATCGATAAACTTACCACTTATGAACCCCACGGTGCAGTCATCGGGTAGTTTAATCCGTTCACAGCTTTCTATGAATTTACCATCACTAAAAAAAGAAGACAAAATCCGATCAACAAAATAAGTTCTCTCTTTTATTCACGTGTCTTTTGAGCGGCTTTCGGGCATTTTATCTGTAGAGTCAAACATCAGCCATTCTCGATACCGATACCGGCTAGAAAAACAGCCTTTGTAGGCAAAAAAACACCAAAGTGTCTCACTGACAGAAAAAAAGAAGTTTGCTTAAAATTGCGAACGAAAAGATTAGTGATCTGACTTCCAAAAAAAATTAAAACGTGGAAACAAAATGCAGGAGAGATAATTTCCTTCTGTCTCGTAAGTAGTCAGTCACGTCAAAAGATTTGCTCCATTCTGACTGCTGTCACACCCAATCAAATAACATCATGAAGTGAACACTTCTGAGATGATTACAACTGCAGTACCTTATGTAAGGCCTCATTTTGTTGACAAGAGCACGACTTAAACAGAAACCTGCTCCCCCTGTGGCGAACCAAAACTTCTTTTGCTGAAATCAAAACAGGAAAAGGAAATTAAGACGGTAACATATTTATAACGACCATCTCAATTATTTCAACAGCATTGCATCAAGTGTTGATCGCAGTTGACAAGAACTGACTCCAAGCGAATCACGGTGTTGCCACCTTCACTTGTCACAAACGAATCATACTTGTACACTGTATGATAGAAAAGTTTATTCTCTTTACTGTGTCCGTAGGCTTATTTAGTAACAGAACGGGAACGTCAGTTGGCGACGGGAAAGCGCGCGGAAAGGACTAATCGCGACTTCCGGTGCCCCATTGGTCAAGCCAGTTGTTTGATTTGCGCACAAAAGAGGCGCACAAAAAGGTCGCCTGAGAAAACAGCCAACATTTCGCGACGCTACCACTGGTTTCCCCGCGAAATGACGTCTGAGGTACGAGCTCAAAAATTCAATACTGATGACGATCACTACCCAGATCTTTGCAATGCTTCTGATTGGTTGAAGCACATTTCTCTCGCGATCCGACCGAAGAAGCACTACCCAGGGCAGATTTGGGTAGTGACGCGTCATCAGTGTGGAATTTATGCAGCCTTTGCTCAAACGTTATTTTACGGGGAAATCAGTGGTGGCATCGCTAAATGTCGATTCTCAGGCTACCAGAAAGGCAAACTTTTTGACGCCATCTCGCGTGTTCCACTAGGATGCCATCAGGGACGATCTTCAAATTTTGACGGTTGACGGTCAAATTTTAAAGCTTTTGACGGTTGACGGTTATTTAGAGGAAATGTCGTCCAGAGTTACATTAAACATATAACTCAGTATAAATTAATATTACTTGTTGTCTTGGCCTTTCACACATAAAACTTTGATATAAGCAAGTTGAAAGGTCTTGTAATTTCTAGAGAGAGTGTTTTTGAGAGCATGAGAACTGGTTTTTCCAGTTTAGAGATTCTTCAGGACATCAGAAGTCAGAAGTCCGCAAAAATCAGCTGAAATAATGAGACTTTAAATACCCTGAAACGTTTTGAGGTTTAATACTACTCTGCACTTTTGACGGTCGACGGTTGACGGCTGACGGTTAACCCACTGGGACCCTCATCAAGAGGGGATCTCGTGATGCGATACTTAACACTGTCAGGCCCAGTTCATACGTCGCGCTTCTGCCGTGACAAACTGAATTGTAATTGGGTTCAACAAAAGCACGACTTCAATTCAGACGTCGATTCAGGCGTCGTAGTTCTGCCGTGCTTTTGTCGAACTAATCCAAGAATTACGTTCGGCACGGCAGGGGCACGACACATGAACTGGGATTCACTTGTTTTGTTAGCTCAAACTCTTAGTCTAAAGAAGGGGTCATAAAACACTTTGTTCGCACCTTATTTCCATCTAATCTGTCCCAGGCCTGCAAAAAAAAAGATACAAAAATGAAAATGAAAACCAGAGTATCAAAAAATTTGTAAAACAAATTATAATTCTATCATTCCTGGGGCCTGAAAAAATACATCTTCCGTTTAGTTGTGAAATGACCTGAAGAAAACATTTAGGACCAGCAGATGAGTATTTTAAAGGCCAATGGTCGCGAAAATGTTGTAAGTGCGCGCTCAAGCGTCAATTTATTATTGTTAGCGAAAAGTAATGAGAGTCATGGAGACGAAAGTGGGGGACCGTATGTCATTCATCATAGCTAAAACAAAATTCCCTAATCTGATTGGCTACTGCAGCCCTGTTTTCAGAATAAAATAGGACCGTGTAATAGGATATAAAACGTCATCACGCCGCGCAAGGAGAGTAGTTGTTAGCGAGTTGTAATGAGAATCATGCAGGCGAAAGTGTTGGGGGGGGGGGGGGGGGGGGGGGCGGCATGCTTTTAATAAAAACTGTAAAAAAAATTCCCTATTTTGATGCGCTACTACTCCCCTGTTTTCCCCAGAAAAAAAAAAGTTGAAAAAGGCAAGTACGATGTGTTGGGACGGTTTTGTTTCCCTTTTGGGAGAGAGGGGGGGGGCAGGATATTTATAAACAGTAAACAAAAAAAGACCCCTAGCGTTGGCGGCGCGCTGCCCTCTTTTGAAAAAAAAAAAGGACGGGTGAAAAAGAAAAAAACCGGCCCACCCCCCCGCGGAGGAGGGGGTTTGTGGGGGGGTTGAATAGGAAGATTGGGGGGGGAAAGGGGGGGGGGGGGGGGGGGGGGGGGGTGGCTGCATGCTATTAATGATAACTGTAAGAAAAATTCCCTAATCTGATTGGCTACTACATCCCTGTTTTCAGCATGAAAAAGAATAGTGTAATAGGATAGTACGCTGTGCTTGGACAGATTTGATTTCACTTTGTGTTTGGGTCAGTTCATTTTTGAAGTCTAGCAAAATAAACCCTCGAGAGATGTATCACAAATCATCTCAAATTATTTTACAGTCAAGGTTAAACTAATTGGTAACGAAACTTAAAGAGTGCAACAGATTACAAAACATGTGCATTGCCGAGTGGATCCCGGTTTAACGAAGTGCAAAGGGAATGAGAAAACGTGTTCGCCCTTATCGTTAAAAAGAAGATACACTATAACGGCCTCGGGGTCTCTTTCTGGGTCCCTTACATTTTACTGTAACTGGGGTGATGAGTATCATTTTTTTACTGTCGGGGTGAAAGAGGTTCGTTATTTAAAGGTTCCACTCCAAGTCTGTGGGCAGTATCGAGGCGCGCGCGGATAGCGAAATGATCATTCAGGGGCACCCAACGAGAATATAGTTCAAAACCACTTAAACATAACATTGTTGAACGTATTTTAGTATTTAAACGGTAGATATAGGCATATTTTTACCCCCTAAAAATTTAAATCCGTTCGGATTTCCTAGCTGAAAGTGTAGTTATCCGAAAATTATAGGCGTCAAAACTTACCTTTTCGAAAATTTCAGCCCGAAAAATGCTCCCGAAAATTCTAGGTGACCTTTTTAGGGTAAAAATCCGTTAAGAAAAGGCAATTATACCATTTTTTAGATGTCCGAAAATCCAAGGAGGGGCAGGCAAGCAAGAAATTTTAGAACAAATGTTCCGAAAATTCTAGATCTCAAATCGTCTTCCAAACAGATATTTTCCAAAAATTGTCGTTGGGTACCCCTGATCATCCAAGTCTGGCCTAATATAACCGAGGTTAAATCCGCGAACAAAAATAAGGGGGGAACAAAACGACAGACAAACGTAAGGCAATAAATACCCAAAGCGATAGTTAGGAATTTTCATTAATAGCCGCAAACATGCAGTTTTACCTCCATTTCTCGTATCAGGCTTGGTTTGCCAAGGTAAACATCATCTTCAGGATTAAAATTTTTCAGCGTATTTAAAAGCGCTGGCACGTTGACATAATTGTCATCATCAAAATGGCAAAACCATCTGGCAGAAAGAGGAAAAAAAATCACAAAGACAACGTTAAGTGCAATGTCTTTTATTCTAACAACGAACTGGCTTTTTCGGGATATACCAACGGAAAATATGATTAAAATATTAATCAAAAACTTGCTCAATTTAACTCTAGTACTTAACCGTCAACTGAGTTAGTCAGTTATATATCCTGTGAGATTAAAATTCAGCCCATTGTCTTGGTATGTGAAACTTCCTGAAAATTCATCATTCACTGCTCAAGGTGATTGCTTTTTCCACATTACGGGTGTCCAATTTTACAGTGATACAGAAAACTACAACAAAAGGTTTTAAGTTCTAGAAGTAGCCAATCATAGAAAATGAAGAAAAATGCAATCCAAATTTCATTTTGTGTAATCCTGAAAAAAAAAAGACTACCACAAGGAAATGCTAATGAAGGCTAGTCACCCTATAGGATCCACTAATTTAACTTTAAGAACATGTTTATACACCATCGATAATAGTAGGATGTAAAAGTACTGCTCAAGAGGTTTTACACCGTTGGAATTCCTCACCAGACTGATTTTCTTGTTTTCATAGCTTATGATCTTGGAGTAGGAATGTTTAAGGTGCAAAAATACTTACTTTGTCTTCTTCTTTAGTTGCACAAAGAAGTCTAGCTCAGCCTGCATCTTACAGCACAGTCTTGTCCTAGATTTACAGTAGTATTAACAAAAAGCCAAGTATTAGGAGAAAAGAAAACAAGACTTAAAAAAAAGCAAACCAAACCCTTTTCTGCTGCTAAATTAAATCTTCACATAACTGCAGTTTTTCCTAGCTATTCTTTATCCAACTAAGCAAACGTCTTATGTCCCTTTTCAACAAGAAAGAAATTTAGACAGCAGTATCTCTTGCAAAACAAAATTTAGTTTAAAAAAACAGTTGCGTATTATAGGTCCGCAACGCGTACACGTAATAATTGACATGAACTGCTACAGGTGTATATGTTACCTCTGGTGTCCAGCTTCACACAGGGTATTTACAAGATGGCCACCTAAAAACGATGAGTAATTCATCAGTGCACTGACAAGTCAAACAATATACTTTTATTGTCACACAGTTACTAAACATCTTAAAACTGAAGTACATATACTGCCTGTGAGTGTCTTACTGTAAAACTCTGAAAATAAGCCCCTGGGCTTATATTCTTCAAAGGCCCTTTCTGACAGGCTTATTTTTGGAGGGGCTTATATTCGGAGGGGCCTATCTATTGAGGGAAATTTGCATTTCAACATCGATTGGGCTAGCCTTATAGTTGGAACGAAATTCACTGTTTTGCTTTGTTTTACTTTGTATTTGAGGGCAATTTCCAAGTACAAGCCCCCGGGGGGGGGGGGGCTTATATTTGGAGAGGGGATTTAAAGGAGGGTTTTTTGCGTTACGAGTGAGGGGGGCTTATATTTGGAGGGGCTTATTTTTGGGATTTTATGGTATCTCTTGCAATATGCTAAGGTCAGATCATATCCAATCAAAACCTATCCGATCTTTTCATAAAGATGTCCTAAATGTGCAGGAAAAATGGTGTTTGCATGGTCATCAGAGATGGGTAGTGGCCGTTATTACCTGAACAGGTAACATGAATGAGAATTCACAACAACTTTCAGGTAAGATAATAATAATATGAATCTCAATAATAATATTATAAGTAAGATTAACTCAAAATAATATGTCTGTTTTTAGCATTGCTTAATTCCTAATTCTTACCAAGACTTTTATTGACCTTGGCATCATCTTGATCTGTAAATAAATAAACCTACAATAGCCACAAAAGCAACTTTAGTTGACCTGTTTTCAGTGTTTCCATTTTTCCTTCAATCGATATCAAAATATTTGCAAGAAAAATAATCCTTAATATGGAAGTGGCCACAGTATACACATGTGAAAAGTAGAGTACTGTAAAATAAGTCCTAATAGGTAATCATATAACATCAAAATTAATGTTCCCATCTTGGGCAAATTGAGCCCTTTTAAAGTACAATTTAATCCCAATTATTCCTCTCAACCTATAAAATTAACCATTTCACCACTTAATATTTAAGCAAAAATAAAATGCTGAGAAAAAAATGTGTTTAATAAGCAAACATAAACAATGCTATTCATGTAACTCTAGCTGTCATGCATGTATATCGTGGGCAATCACCCACGGACTAAAATGTTTTAGAGACCAGTATTGTTCCATAGCTTATTGTGGAACTGAAAAGGTCAAATTGAACAAAGTTTATCAGACAAGTGGCCAAAAGTATGTGGCTGTCTCCTTTATAGATAAAAAATCTATTAATTTAAACAACTGTGTTCTTGGCCCAGGGTAGGAAACTTAATTAGGACAGCAAAAGCTGACCACGACCTCCAAGGAACCAACACCACAATAGAAAGTGTTAAAGACACCACTTTGGTTGCTTGTTTGCAAACTGATCCAAATTTACTGTCCAAGCCAAATCTCTTTTGTCATTTAATACTTTGTTTGCCTAGCAGTTATTTTCAGCAGTTCAGCTATTTTGGCTTAACAAGGCATTTTTTCTTTGTTTCCAAAGAGCTGGTTTCGTTGAAAAATAAGATATAGTACATGCATGTAGTCACTTTGTTAAAGTGGAAACCTATTTCATCGGGTCAATTCAGTTAAAACATTCTACTCCATCTTGAAGCACATCTCCAGACTCTTATTGGAGAGCAGCTCCTGGTGATTTTGATAGTAAGAAAAATTCCTTCCCAATGGGTAAACTCCTCAAGATGTAAGCTTTCTAAGGTTACATGTCTACTTTTAGCAAAATCAGAACCTGATGTGTAAATTTAGCGAGCCATATTTCTGAGAAATAACAGTAATTAGCAATTAATTTTAATGATTTAAAAATCATGTGTAAGCCCAAAGGGAAGTGGGGGGGGGGAAGCTTTCAAGGGAAATTTGAGTACAAAATAATGCAATACGTAACCTCATGTAATTAGATTTTTTTTTCAGGGGGGGGAATTGTTGGAACCACAAATGTAGATTGCTAAAAGCCAACATTCCACACTTTTTAAAAGCTTCAGATTTTTGCAAGATGCTAAATAGTGAAATTAGACTCAAGACCCTGAAAACCACCATACCCTCTCCAAAAGCACATACCACGGCCCATTTACACCAAATAAGGGAGTGCCCTCAACCCCACCCCCCCTGCTGTCTCAAGAGGAAACTGGAATTGCTATAAGAGAATTTGCAGCTTCATCATATTCTAAAGACAATCCATAACTGACCGTACCAGTCATATTCTCCCCCATGGGTGACACTAGTAAGCTTATCATATTGACAGTGTGGTAGAAAAGCAGATTTCAATACTGGCATCAAAAAATTCTTAACTGCGAGACGGAAGGAATGATCCTCAAAAACAGATAAAGATTTTACCTGATTCTTTGCGTTTTGGATCCATGTATCAAGTAAAATTTGAACCCGTGTTTTGTGAAACTCTCCAGTTGTTTTGACAGATATAAATACATCTTTGATCTCTGTGTTCTTTGTCCTTTCTGGACTCTCTGTTCTAAATTCGTGACCAGCATTGTTTTCATTTGCATGTTTCAGGTCATGATGGCTTAATTTATGTCCCCTTCTTTCTTGATCACTTATCCTCGCTGATAAGTCATTATCTTGATTACTTCGTCTGATCTCTCCCGGCGAATGATGAAGCTTCTTTCGGTTTCCAGACAGTTGGAATGCAGCTGATTTTATCAATACACTTCTCTTGAAATCAACGCTCTCGTCTTTTTTGCGAGAGTGATCCAATTTTGCTCGAGCAATAAACTTCAGGTTTTCTTCGGTATGCTCGACATCTTGACTTTGAAGCCTGAGGCGTGTTTTGATCTCATTCGCAAATGTCCTTGTTGTCCAGCCGTGCCTAATTGGCGCGAAATTGAACTCCTCGTAGAGAAACATTGAAAAGATCGCTTGGCCAACAGCCACTAAACAAATCCAGACCAACACCTTTCTATATTTTCTTCTTGCACAATACATCGAATCCCTTTTCAATAAAATTCGAAAATTATACACTTTGCATCATAGTGGTCTTCCGTCTATTCCTATATCCGAATGTTTGAAGATATATGGCTGGAGGACGAATCCGCCAAAATCATTATACAGCACATAGCGATGCTCTTGGCAGTTATTTGCTGCTTGAACAAGTCAATACACGCTTTTCAAAAGTCAAAGATCAGCGTGAGGAAGATGGGGTCGCTGATAACTTCAACACTGTTCCCGCAACACTTAACACGGTTCCACAGAAGGAGTAAGTTGCGTTGCAAATTATCACCCGTTTCGCAAGAGACAGATATTTGATATACGGCGTCTTACTTTTCTCTTATATCTTGTTAGACACTAATCCACGACAGATGGTGTAAAATTCTTCACACACATCCTTAACTCTAATAGTGACAGGAAATCCGAACTGGCGTTAATCACCGAACTCTCAGCGTATTAACTGCTACAAAGTCCTCATGTTTGTAAGGAAGGCAGCGTCTTCTGAATTGAAAGCAAGTTACGGTAACATTTCAAAACCGTTTTGAAAATTTACCGCGTTTTTTAGCCAGTAAAACATTGTGAATTGTGAAGCTCGAGCAGGTGACACTATTATCTTCGCGAAGCGTCACGAACTAATTTGCACGCGAGAGACCGATCACTTTCTAGGGTAGGGTAAGAGCAGCACTGCACTTTAACGAGTGTGGAAAAATGCCTAGAATAAATAATATCACCAAATTATTTTTGTAATATGACGGAATAAAAGGCACTCGTGTGTTAAAAATTAAGTTTAAAAGGTGCATTTCGAGGCTGAATGCAAAATAAGCTTTTCTCATTGGCATCTACCCCTCTCTAGCTAGGGATATTATTTTACCAGCGGTGACAAGAATCACGCACGCGCTGAAATAGACAACACGTGCAAAGTACAAAAGAAAATGGCACCAATAGACTCTTCAATTGACTCTTCTAATTTGTCTTTTGAAGAGCAGAATAGCGGCAAAAACAAAGCGAGAAAACGAAAACATGACGGCATAGAGTTTACAGAGGAACATGAGCTTCCAAATGGTATTGTAATTGGATAATGTTTTCCTCTTGTTTGATTTTGTTTAGTACAGTTGCATGATTCAAGCTTAAATACTTGCTGGGATTCTTAATTTTTTTTTTTTACGTGATCCAAACAGGTGATTCTTGTAGCCAAATCCTGTCTGCCTTGCGAAACATATGCACTTGCTTTGGAGTGGATGGTCTTTGTAACACAAAGAAAAGGTAGGTACGTCAACTAATGGGCTCCTGGTATGGTTTAGCTTAACTTCCTGAGAAGTTAAGAACCCGAACTGCAAAATTTGATTGTTCCATATGACGTCACGGCGGCCATGTTGGTGATCAAGAACAAAAGCATTTCTCTCCCTTGGGAACTAAACTCCATTTTCATGTAAATTCTTTGAGAAAAAATTATATTGTATTGACCTTCAACAGGGCTACCCTGTTTCGTGGTTTTACATTTTACACAGCAAGATTTTTTTAACGTCTTAGAAATTTATATATATATTTTTTGCCCAGTTTTCTGTTACTAAATTGTTCAGAAGATAACCACTTGTTCATTGTAAACTAAATATCAAAAAAAAAATACAGACACAAGTAGTACTATTTCAGTCAGATATCTCCCAACGGCCACCCCGGGCAGAGGGGTCAGTGTTCATTAATTTTAGCCGCAAAGGGGGGAGGAGGGGTGGGAGCAGTTATGAGGAAGCTGATTGTAACATAATTAGTATTCTATTTTCTAGTGGAAGGGTACAACATTTTTTGTTTGTAATGATGCTTGTAAAAACATACCTGTAAACGTTAATCAATAAAACCGCTAAACAAAATCACCTCAGTCTCATTTTTATCTTGCTTAAGTATGAAATAGTAACAAAACAAAGTTTCTACTTCATTTATTTTTACTGGCTGTTGAATTGTGGCAGAGGTTGTTTGACAGCTGGCATGCACTTGATTTGCTTTTGCCATTATTTTGTGGAGATGCTGTCGTAAAAGTGATTAGTGCATTTGCTGTCATAAGAGTGAGTGTGTGGACTGTGTCAAGAAAAGTGGCTTTTGTGGAGAGGTGGCCATTGTCAAGATGTAGCCATTATTAAAGGTTCAGCTGTACAGTAAAAAGAGTAAAAAATATTCATCCTTCTTTGCTGGGAAGAATGAGATCTTTTTTAGGAGGGGTGCATATGTGCCCAGTCTGAATTTGAAAGCCCACCGTTTCGCTTACTGAGGAGGAAACAATGTCCCTGTCAATATTTTACTGTATTATTGTTGCAGTCTCAAAAGATCTTCTTCTTTCTTCTTCAAGTCGCCTTTTTCTCTGTCTTACGTCTCTTTTTCAAGGCCATGTTGCTTGTGTGATGTTTACTCTTCACAGAGTCCCAAGAATGTGGTTACGAGGGGAGTAAGGCTCTGTCCATGTGACTTGTGTGTTTTTTGAGAAGTGTTGCTTTTTTGGTAAAAAAATTGGTAAAAAGCTCTGTACATGTGTCCACACAGTTATTTGTTGTCAAACAGAAATGCATTGATGTGCAAAGAAACATCATGGATCAATGCTTGCAACTGACTCAGTCTGTACGTAGCTGTTCTTTGTCTCATTATGGGGAGAAGCATAATAATATTTTATTGTGTTGATGAAAACTTTATTTATACTTGAGGGTCTGGAGCTTATTAGGCTCCTAGCTTAAATAGCTAATGAATCGAGGTTAAAAACAAACAAAAAAGAAATGAATTGAATTTAAACTATTTACATCATGATACGATATTGTTTACAGATAATGATTCTAAAAGGTACAAATATTAACGATAGTCTAACAGTTACATAAAGAGCAGTTACATGCGTCAAATTTTACAATTACAAATTACAAATTTTTTAAGGGTCGGAGAAGTTCTTAGTTCATCATTTAGAGAGTTCCAGATTTTTGGTCCGTAGTACCTAAAGGTGTTTAGTCCATACTTGGTGGTGATAACTCTGGGTTGTACAAGAATCAATTCGCCCCGTAAATTACGTGATTTACTTCTAAGCGTCAGCAGATTGCGAAGTGGAGTAGGTGTTATTCCATGAATGACTTTATAGATAAGAATACACATGTCCAGGACTATCCTGTCGTGCAGAGAAGGCATGTTTGCAGTTTCCAGTAGAGTAGCATAAGTATTAGCATTGTCATTAAAAATTAATCTTAGAGCCCGCTTGTTCAGTTTTTCAAGTTTGTCTGATGCCGTTTTTCCACAGTGCATCCACACTGTGGAACAATAGGTGAAATGAGGTAAAATATAAGCCTTATATAGCGTGAGTTTAGTTTGGATGCTTAACAA
>CALNXI010000020.1:151483-168983 GCA_942486025.1 Porites evermanni | reverse complement strand
ATGAAGGACATAATCTTTGAAAGTTGGCCAATGTTAAGCCAATCACAAACAGATCAGAGATAATTATTTTGGTTTTACTTTTTCATCAACAATACTAATGATAATATTATGTAATAAGTATTGTGGCAGTGGCTAGTATTTCAAAATGTTCTAATTTTTTGTCTACAGATATATCAAGGAAATCTCAGAAAAATCTTTCCGGTTACTGGTTTTAATAAAAAAAGTTTCATCGCTGTTTAAAAGGCTACATGAAGGTATTGATGTGTATTTTTTTACATTTTACCTAAAGAGTAAGGCCACTCAGTGGTGTTAATGGGAGAGGTTGTGAACATAGACTTAGGGTGTATTAATAAGAAGGTAACCTTAAGTCCATAATTTGTATGATCTTAAGTCAACCCACCTTTATCCCACAAATACAGCTGCCTCTCATCACTCCCCAGAGTTGGGACATACAAGAGAGAGGTCTGCATTTCCCCCCCCTCCCCTCCTCCTCCCGACATTCCATACTCATGACATATCATCAGCATTGGTCCAGAATCTGGTCAGGAGCTCTGACTGGTTGACATAATACCATATATTATAGAAGGGCTCCGAGCAAAAACATCCCCTCAAAAAAGGAAATGATCGAGAGGCCAGGGATTGTTTTGTGTGGGGCCCTTCATTATTAAATTGTACTCAACAGTTTCACCTGTTGTTTACGAATGACACGTAGAAAAAAAGGTTACAAAAATCAACTCTACAACATGCTGAATCTAGTGAAAGACACCCATTTCCTTGGGACATATTTTCTTAAGAAATGCCGATGCCAAAGTTGCACTGAAACTCCCAGTTATTTTACAATAACTAGTAAGTGGAAACAGAAACTCAAACAAATTCATATCTTGAATCCACTATTAGCTGCAGATAATGACTGGCGTGTTGTTTGGCCACAAAATTTATGGTTGAGTGTAATCTTCATGATGTATTTTAAAACTTTCGGAAAAAAAAACGAAGGTGGATGCTTGATCTTGGGAAGGGATGCATCCAGGAAATTTTCTATTCCAAGTAAAAAATGTTTGCTACTTATTTCCATATATACAGTGCCAGAATGGGTTGGATGGAAACATATTGACATAGTTGTTGCACTTCATAGATGTAGACTCACCTAGAGGGTTTTTCAGAGTTTGACTCCTTTCCCTACCCCTCTGAAAATTCGATTCACAACATGTCTTTCTGACACTCTTGACTGTAGGACGGAAATCCATGAAGGATGTCACAATGGATATCTACCTTAAGGTTAAGTAACCTTTTTGTTAATAATTTGTTCCCTTCAAATATAAAATTAAATCCACTGCTTATGTATGACAGTGACATAGAACTTGGATAATTCCTCGGCCAGCTAGCTATAGTATATTTAGTAGATAATTAATTTATCTTGTAGTAAAAAGGAAGTTATATTACATGCATTATTAGTCAGTGCAGTTCACTTGCCTAGACCCTGTGCGGCGTCTTCCCAGGTCTTCTCAGTCAATGCATTTTGGTAATGTAGCCGAGACAAATCACTCAAAAGCTCGCTCAGACATACCATGTGACCTGAAACGCATCTTCCATGCACAATAATGAGGCCTAGGGACTAGGCAAGCAGTTCACTACTTTTCTTCCTCTTGATTTTAAAACATTTAATTTTTTTAAAATTCTGTTGGAAACCGTTGTCAGTATATATATAACAAGGCTAGAGTATATAAATGAAGGCTGCATAGTTCTGGACCCTCTTTAAACATCAGTGATTTAATATTGTTGCTGCCGTGATTAGTAAGTAGTTGAGGGCAATTGACAGTAATTCTTCAGCTGTAGTACATGATCAAAAGAGAGTTGGCATTCAATCAGCTATTATAGTTGTCAGAAGACAGGTTTTGGCACAGCCCTTATAAAAATAGGCTATTTCCAAGTTCCCCCGGGCCTCTGTGTCAAAACAAGGTTAAGTGCTCAGCCTTTGAGATGGAAGTCATTTTTTATTCTCATGCAAATAAAACTCTTTTTCACAAGAAAGGTTGTACACTTGGCCTCATTTTGAAAGTGAGGGTCTTTGGAACTCAGAAGTGGCCTGTTATTGTGCGGGTGATTGCAATAACTTAATGTATAATTATTATTAATTTGCTTGCAATGTAAATTTTTTTTGGCTGCTACTCAAACAAATTGGGAGATCATTTAAGTTTTTAATGTTACATCAATTATTTCCTTTTTTAATAGGATGTGAAAACAAAACCATCTCTGTCCCCTCCAGACCAGTACATAGAGATTGGTCTCTGGAGGCAGGTTATGAAAATTAACCAACAACTTTGTCAGAAAATGGAGCAACTTGACCAGGATGAAGGCTGCAAAGTATGTTTGATGATTATTTATTTTTGGCAGGGGATCACTCAATTTGAGCAGTTGAAATTGAATAAAAAAGTTTCAGACATGACTGCCCTAAAATATTACTGATCTGCTCGGCCTCCAGTTTCATTAAGCTATTGCACTTAACTGTTGCCTTTGGGTATATGTTATTTGTAACAAAAGTCAGGATTGCATGTGCACTATCCTGCGAGCAGAGTCTCCTTCGATCTTCCTAGCTGCTCGCAGGGTACATGTACACTGTAGTTAAGCCTGAAATTTTTCAGCTTATTGTTTTTCAGCAGTGTTCAATGCTTTTGAAATATAACCACAATCAGTGATTTTTTATTTGACAAAATTTTATAATGGTATTTTATTATAAATTTATCCAGTATAGTTCCAGGTTTCCTTATTTTACCAGTATCTATTTAATTATTCCAGAGATCCTATAACTTTCATAACTTTTAATCTATTTACCTCTTTTGCAAATAGTGTAAAATCAAATGTCCCTGAACTTTCAACGTTGCTTTGTTTCTCACATGGGGAGAAGGGACTGACGATAGTTACAGGTCAATGGTTTGAGAAGTGCACAGCGTCTGTCATATTTTTATTAATTATGTTGTGTTTTACTTAGTTCTTAAGGCAAAAAAAGCTTTGTTTGATTGCTTTCTTTTTTATCTTCGCTTAAAAAGTTATAGACAGCAGTAATAACGTACTAAAATTATTCTTATTGTTCCAGCTATAAACTAAGATGAGATCATTCTACTGCTATTCACTATTGGTTGCAAACTTTCTTTACCAAATAATAATAATTATAATTAATAATATCATTATTGGGAACACACATACACCTTTCTTTATACCCAGTCAAAGTCCTTAATGTTGTATTTGTTTTGTTGCTGTTCAACAGGAAAATCCAAACACATCAGTTGGACATAAGCAAGCTCAAGATCATACTCAAGAAACTACCAATTTGGTAAGAAAACAATATTAAATTGTGTTAAAGTCTTAACACTTTAGAGGAGAAACTGAAAGGTTAACTCTACAAACAAACTTTTAATGTTCAAAAGAATAACAAATTAATTTTGTTTGATTGTTTGTATTTCATCCCAGGAAAAGGATATGACAAGTACATTTCATGATTACTATATGGAGGTGGTAACATCTAGCTTTGGTGATGACTTGGACCACATTAGACAGGTTTGACAATGATCTTTTAACCAATATGGCCAAATGTGCATGAACAAAGATTTCTTGAAGTCTTTGAATTGCAAGTAGAACCCAAGTAGCAGCATTAATCATGACTATCACAACATTGCCAAATCTGATCAACTGCCCTGATTTCAGCATTAATAGGACAGTACAGTTGACTCCCGGTAACTAGAACCCTATATAACTCGAACCTCCTGCTAACTCGAAGCAATTTTTATTTCCCTTCAGAACATTTTCTATATAATTTTACCCTCGGTAACTCAAACTCACGATAACTTGAACTTTTTTATGTTTCCCTTGCAGGTTCGAATTACCGGGAGTTGACTGTATAATATGTCAGTATGCGCCATGCATGGACAGTATACACCATTGCTTGCATGATCACCTGAATGGATAATTTTCCACTTTTAGCAAAATACTCTCGGAATATGTTTTATTTTAATTTTGAAAAACCTTGAAGTATTACAAATTTTTGATAGTTATGATTAATTTTGGTAACAGAACTAAGTGCCATCCAATTCGGTCTAGTCTGTTATCATACTAGTGGTTGAACAAATTGGACTACCACTGTGCAGTCATCCAATTTTGTTAGTCATTTGTATGATTACAGATCAAATGGGACTTCACTCAGTCCTAATAGGTATCACCATCATTTTTATACTCCAAAGAAGAAGTATTTTTAAAATGTATGTCAGTGCTCACTGCTGGCTGTGAAGCTTCCCAGAAAGTGAAAATTGTTTCCTAAGTGTGAAGTCCAAATTGAGGCTGCAAACAACAGCAGCAAGTTCTTGATCTTTTATAAATAATTTTTATGATAGTTATCTTCATTCCATCTTTTATTTGTTTTTTGAGACAAGTTTAATATCTTTTACACCTGTCTATTATGGACAGTTCCTTATCACTGGCCAGAAGATTAGATTCTTTTTTCTGGTAAACTGATACAGTTGCCACCTCAGTAGTATATATGTTCCTCTACAATGTTCTCTTTTGAGTCTCTACAGTTGTTCATACTAAAGCATGTGTAAAAATATTTATTGTATAAATTTGCTGGCAGATAGTTCAAATCTGCTTTCAATATTAAAAAAAAGAAAGAAATTCACAGGGTACTTTGAACTTGTTTAAGGAAGTAGTTTTAATGTCCAGTGACTACCTTGCAAGTTAATAACAAAATAATGCTAGCTTTTACTTGTTTCAGGAAGGAAATTTAGATGCAAGAAAAGTTGAAATGCTGATAAATTGTCTGGAGACTGGAAAGGACATTTGGTCTGACTTGGAAAAAAGATTACTGCAAACAAAAGGAAGTTGAAAGGGCATCATCATCAACGCTAGCAGACACAGGCAGTGGAGTTGTTAGCCTCCCAGTCCAAAAGCTGTCAACAGGCGGCATATCCTGCAGGCAACTCAGTGGGCCTGATGAGATTGCAATAATGGCAAGATGCTTACTGCATGGATGAGCCACAAATTTAAAGTTTTGCACCATTTTTTTTCTTTGACATATCCGTCAGGAATTTTCCATATCACTCTCTGTTCAAAAAAGGAATTCTACAAGGGTTTTTGTCTCTAGTTTTCTCTGACTGCTGTTTTTTAAAACCAAAGACGAAAACAGCATAATAAAATTAAAATTGAAAAAGGCCATTTAGACTCCTGAGGTCATCTGTTGTGTTTAGCCAGTGTCTTTGTAACAAAAACATGTAACCTGCAATTTTTGTTAACTGATAACTGGCTACTCTTACATTCTGAAGGACTACGTCAGATGTAAAAAGATTTACTTGTTGAAAAGAAAAGCAGAAAACTGACCTCCTAAGTTATTTGTTCCATTGCTACTACTGGTAGAGTGATAAAAATTGAACTGTACTTGACTACACTCAAGGGATGGTTTCCCCTGTTCTCCATACCATGATGAGGGTCCTTGTATAAGTGACTTAACCTCATATCTCCTGCCCTTATGTAACTGAAGAGGGGGATCAAACCAGACAGTGAAGCCGAAATACCCATGTGTCTCATCTTTTTCTGATGTGTAGGACCCTGTTTTCTTTACCAGACTGAGTGAAAACCCATTTTTGAGATCGTTAACTTCTATAGAAACTGTGTATTGGCAGCCTTCACTGCCAAAATGTTGAATACCATGCAACTTAACTGACTTGTTAACAGACAAAACAATCCCATCAGGACTTTTATCATCAGAATATGACCAGCAGCCATTAGCCACAGGTGACTTGTAAACAGAAAATCTATAGCATATTAACTGGTGGAGCTTTATGCTGCCAGCTCTTGGGGTGTGAATAAACGGTAAAGGGGAGGTTAACTCGACGTCATTATAGTACTTCATTAATTCACCTATCTCTCCAAAATTAAGAATTCTGGAATCAAAAACAACTGAGACAAACTCCTTCTGTGACATCAGTGGAAACCGTATGGCACTTACAATGGCCTTTCCAATGATTCTTCTCTTTGACTCGCCATCAGTAGTTATGCCCTGCCTTTCACTTTCTTTTGTCGCCCAGCGATCAACAGCTTTGAACAGATCCACTTCCTTTACGGTCAGTCTTTCCCTCTTCACAACACTCTCAATAAGAGATCGCTCAAGCGTGACAAAATCATCTGACTTCACAGCTTCCTGCGTGTGCTCCTCGATCACTTCCCAGCACCGACCTTCCAAATCTTTATCATCAAATTTCTGAGAATGTGGAAGGATGGAGAATACATTGGCTGTCGATAAGTTTTTTCGAAGAAATTCGCTGCATTTCTCTGCAAGTGAAGGTACCATGTACTTTTTCGCTAAGTACAGAACTTGCATCACGTTACTTCCGGTCAGATTCGCCTCATCGCTGTACAAGTACCGAAGAAACTCTAACAGACTGTTGTACTCACAGTCAGGCAGTTCAACACAGTCTTTAGCCCCCGCCAGTTGCCCATAAAACATGGCATAGAAGACAGGACTGCTGATAGCCAGCACGAGCTTGTGGGCTGGAATCGTCTTCCGGGTTTCACTATCAGCTTGCGAAGCAGGAACCACAAACTTTACATCGCTCAATAACTCGTTGTCAAAAATACCCGTTGTTCTTTCCTTAATGGTTGATAGTTTCATCTGCCAGTTTTCTTCAACAGCAGCCATCGTTTCTCTCAGATTAACCGTCTAAATAACTTCTATTCTCTCCGTAGTACTTGTAGTGAGTCCTTCCCTCTCCTCTGTGTCTTTGGGCCTGGGAGGCTGGGGAGAGGGTCCATCGTCCCATCTTCCACCGCGCTCCTCCGCAGACTTTCACACCGGAAGGAAAGTCCTCCGGAAGAAGAGAGAGAGAGGTCCCTCAGCAATAGATCCCAATGTTGGAGGGGTGCTTACCATTTACACAAACCACCCGGTTGGAAATCTTGTGCAAAAACATAAAACTATAAGATTTGACGAAGTGGGAGAACGAGCCGCTACAAAATATCTCCAAATCAGCGTTAAAAATGGATTCGCCTCAAATCACAGCCCAGTTTTCTGAAGCGTCCCAAACGGAAATGCGCGAACCATTTGATGTTCCAACCAAAATTTTCTTGCCTACGTGCGGCAAGAATTTCCCGGTTTTTCCGTGTAAATTGTAAGTTAGTAGCCTGTAAAACCACTATTTTTTTTTCGTATCTGCAATTTGACTGTAATGATGTGGACAGTGATGCGGAATTATAAAAAGGAAAGCGATTGATTCGAGGAAGTCACTTTATTTTCGCGAGGGTCTCGGGAATGAGGTTAGCCGTCATCCGAAATTTATGGGAATACCGCCCGGGCAGAGGACCGGGGCGAGGTCTTTTTCCAGTTAATAGATTCTTTTGAAATGGAGGGTAAATATTAATCTGCATTTTTAACGGTCAAAAGTAACCTTTTTTGACTGTTGACCGTTGAATTCAAACGAGCCCCGTTTGCAGGTCAATGATGGAGGACTAAAAACACAAGCTGTTAATTTTTAGCTTTTAGCAAATAGTGGAGGAATGGGAAACAAACTTTGAGTGTTTTAGTTCAGTTTAAATTACCCTGCAATAACACGCTAACAGTATCGCAAAAAGTCCTATGGGCACAAATAAAAATTGTTAGGAGTTTGAGTACAAACTGACTTAGTGGATCTATACAAAGATGATCTACCTTTGCCACAGCTCTTCTTTGCCGAATTTGAGCGTTGGAAGATGAAGGTGCAAGCTAGGATAATTACGGCTGATTTATGCACTGCGTCTTTGAAAGCATGTGATCCTGATGATTTCCCTAACCTGTACATTCTTCTCAAGATTGCGGCTACTCTTCCTGTGACATCGTGCGAGTGCGAGTGTTCAATCAACATAATGAGAAGGCTAAACAATTACATGCATCGTGGGAAGGATACAACCCTTAAGACTTTGTAAACTCCACGGAGAACATGTGAAATGCGTGTGCGCGGCCCCAACAATGTTGGAAGAGCTGCCAAGCAGATCCAACATTGTAGTGAAATTGTAATTGAAATTGATCATGTCGTGATGTGATAAACACATTTTGCATAATACATTTCGCAGCTTGACTTTCTAAGAAATCAGTGGCTGACTGTTAAAGATTTGAAGGCCTCACTGGAGCAGTGAATTTTCTGTGGTGAGTGCGTGGCGGACGTATCTCTGAAACTAACGAATTTTACTTTACCAAGCGTTTATAAACATCTCGAACACCGGCTCACGATGCCGCCAAAAATTGACATTGCGGAGGTAAGGAGACTGATAAAGAAAGAACCTATTAACGAAAAATTGGCCAGCCTCGAAGAGAAATACAACACACTCTCTCAAACAGCGGATTTTGCCACTTCTAAGTACGATCAAATATTGAAACAGTTGGACAACAACAACAACAACAACAATATTTTTTTTATTTAAAGAATCATAAAGTTTACAATATTTTATACCCTGCAAATAGCTATAACGCTAATCTAGGCGGGACAAAAATTATAAATAAAGGCGTTTTAAAATTACACAAGAAAAAAGGAAAAGAAAAGAAATATTACAACAACACACAGAAAGAGAATAACCCCACACACAAACTCAAGCACTGGGGTTTTGTTATTAGAAAAAAAGACTAAAATTACAACTGGAGGTATATACAACGTATCAGGATAACTTCTTAAAATATTCTAGTAACATTCAAATAATTATCTTCATTAAGGACGTTAAGGAGTAGTGATTTAATTTTTTTACGAAAATTAGATAACTTGACAGATTTAACAAAATGTGGAATAGAATTCCAAATAGACACACCAATTCTAGTAAAAGATTGTTGAAGTCTACAAATGATAAGATCCTTGGCCTCGCAAAAACGACAAATCAACAGCAGCCAAAAATCAAATCCTTGTTTACGGAAATTGAAGATGCAAAGAGAGAATTAGAGGAAATAGTTTAGTTATCGTACAGTTTTTATCTTAGTGACCAGGACACCTGACCTATAAAGACAGCTTGTTTACTCTCACCTCTTTCTTATTGTGAATAAAGAGCTACTGCAAAAGTAAAAAACAATACCTGCTAAAAATAAAAGTAGAGAATTGGCCCATGGTTTCAGATGTTCCATTGCTACTAATGCAGGTTGACTTATAAAAATTGAACTGTACTTGAAAGCACTGAAGGGATGTTTTCCTCTGTCCTCCATACCATGACGAGGGACCTTTGATATAGAATCTTACCTCATATCTCCTGCCCTCATGTGACTAAAGGGGAGGGGGTGGGGGGAAACGACATGAAAGCCAAAAAGGCCATGCTTCTTGTCTTTTTTCTGAAGAAAAGGACCCTGTTTTCTTTCCAAGTGAAAAGTTATTGGTGGTAACTTTTCAGGCTTCTATGGCAACTGTGTACTGACAACCTTTACTGCCAAAATATTAAATGCCATGCAACTTGACTGACCTGTTAATAGATAACCCCCTAAAAAAAATTGGGGAGAGAGGCATCTGTGGATCGCCGTCGTTAATCGTGTTCTTGTTTCCCCGGAATGTGGACAAAGGCCTCTAATTGATTGTAATGTTAATGTCATGACGCAAGTGATTTTCGGTAATGTGATTGGTGAATGAATCTCAGAATAGATTCCTTGGGAAAAACTTCAGCCTTCGTGGACAGCTTGCCACATATACATATTTAGTAAAATCCAGCCAGTGGTCTATTATCAATGCCGCGTTCTGATTGGTTGAGCTACTACTAGGATATATGTTACAGCCCACTAGTAGCGAAAAGAGCCTGATTTTTGGCGGCAAAAAAGGTTTAAAGTCTTGCTCTAAGTTGTTTTGTCCCGATATTTTTGACCAACTAGTTGGATTTTACTAAAACAATTACTATTCCTCTCGCTCTCATGGCCTCTGAGTCAATAGTCCATTCGGCCTTTGGCCTCATTGTCTTTTGCCTCCCCGCAGACGTCCTTTGGGGTTCGTTTGTCACGCATTCATTTAGGGAGAAATGAATGCGTGACAAACAAACCCCAAAGGATGTCTGCGGGGAGGCTACATGGGCTATTGACTCAGAGATCATTATTGTTAAATATACGTTTACTTGTACAGTAGAACCCTGGTAACTCAAGTGAACTCTGAAGGGAAACGCAAAACAGTTCAAGTTAGCAGGAATTCGAGTTATCAGGGTAAATTTCAGTGAAATTTAATTTCGATTAAGGAAAAGGAAATTTAGTTCCAGTTAGCGAGGAATTCGAGTTATTCGAGTTGGAGTTGGACTGCAAAACAGTTCGTAATTTTGCCTATTCAAGTACACGCAAGCAGTCAAAAGCTCTGGGTCGAGGCTGAAAACAGAAAGCATGACTGGAGAATGTGGTACCTCTACTTAAAACCTACTCGAACATATTCTAGTTAGAGCCTAGCTATAAGGTTGAGAACATCCGAGAGAACAACTGCCTACGTTCTGTTTAAGAGTCAGAGTCGTGGACTCAAGAAACTAACAGGAAACTAACAAGTTTAATATCTTTTACACTTGTCTATAATGGACAGTTCCTTATTAATGGCCAGAAGATTAGATTCTTATTTCTGGTAAACTGATACAGTTGCCACCTCAGTAGTATATATGTTCCTCTACAATTTTCTCTTTTGAGTCTCTACAGTTGTTCACACGAAAGCATGTGTAAAAAATATATATATATATATTTGTAAATAATTTGCTGGCGAGTAAAAAGAAAGAAATTCACAAGGTACTTTGAACTTGTTTAAGGCGGTGACTTTAATGTCCAGTGATGTCCTTACAAGTTAATAACAAAATAATGCCAGCTTTGGTTGTTTCAGGAAGGAAATTTAGATGCAAGAAAAGTTGAAATGCTTATAAATTGTCTGGAGGACTAGAAAGAACATTTGGTCTGACTTGGAAAAAAGATTACTGCAAACAAAAGGAAGTTGAAATGGCTAGCAGACACAGCTAGCAGACACAGGCAGTGGAGTTGTTGGCCTTGCTGTCCCAAAGCTGTCAACAGGCAGCATATCCAGGCAATTTATTGGGCCTGATGAGACTGCAATAATGGCAAGATTCTTACTGCATGGGGCATGAGCCACAAATTTAAAATTTTGCACCATTTCTTTTTGTTGACTTATCTGTCAGGAATTTTCCATATCACTTTCTGTTCAAACAAGGAATTCTATTTAGAGTTTTTGTCTCTAATTTTCTGTGACTGGTGTTTTTTAAAACCAAAGAGGAAAAGAGCATAATTAAAATTGAAAAAGGCCATTTATACTCCTGAGGTCATCTTTTGTGTTTAACCAGTGTCTTTGTGACAAAAACATGTAACCTGCAATTTTTATTAACTGATAACAGGCTATTCTTACATTATTATTGTAACTGAAGGGCTATGTCAGACGATCAAAGATTTACTTGCTAAAAAGAAAAGCAGAAAACTGACCTCTTAGTTCAGTTGTTCCATTTCCACTACTGGTAGACTGATATAAATTGAACTGTACTTGACTACACTCAAGGGATGGTTTCCCCTGTTCTCCATACCATGAATAGGGCCCTTGTATAAGTGACCTAACCTCATATCTCCTGCCCTCATGTAACTGAAGAGGGGGATCAAAACAGACAGTGAAGCCAAAGTACCCATGCGTCTCATCTTTTTCTGATTTGTAGGACCCTGTTTTATTTACCAGTGAAAACCCATTTGTGGTATCGTTAACTTCTGTAGAAACTGTGTACTGGCAACCTTCACTGCCAAAATGTTGAATGCCATGCAACTTAACTGCCTTATTAACAGACAAAACAATCCTATCAGGACTTTCATGATATGACCAACCGGCATCAACCCCTGGTGACTTGTAAACAGAAAATCTATTGCATGTCAACTGATGAAGCTTTATGCTGCCAGCTCTTGGGGTGTGAATAAACGGTAAGGGGGAGGTTAACTCGACATCATTATAGTACTTCATTAATTCACTTATCTCTCCAAAATTAAGAATTCTGGAATCAAAAACAACTGAGACAAACTCTTTTTCTGACATCAGTGGAAACCGTATGGCCTTTACAATGTCTTCTCCAATGATTTTTCTCTTTGACTCGCCATCAGCAGTTATTCCTTGCCGTTCACTTTCCTTTGTCGCCCAGCGATCAACAGCTTTGAACAGATCCACTTCTTTGATGGTCAATCTTTCATTCTTCACAACACTCTCAATAAGAGATCGCTCAAGCGTGACAAAATCATCTGACGTTATAGCTTCTTCTGTATTCTCCTCGATCACTTCCCAGCATCGATCTTCCAAATCTTTATCCTCAAATTTTTTAGCGTGTGGAAGAATGGAGAATACATTGGCTGCTGATAGGTTTTCTCGTAGATATTCACTGCATTTCTGAGCAAGTGAAGGTACCATGTACTTATCCGCTAAGTACAGAACATGCATCACGTTACCTAAGGTTAGATTCACCTCATCGCTGTACAAGTACCGAAGAAACTCCAACAGACTGTCGTACTCACAGTCAGGCAGTTCAACACAGTCTTTAGCCTCCGCCAGTTGCCCATAAAACATGGCGTAGAAGACAGGACTGCTAATAGCCAGCACAAGCTTGTGGGCTGGAATCGTCTTCCGGGTTTCACTTTCAGTTTCCGAAACAGGAACCACAAACCTTACATCGCTCAATAACTCGTTGTTAAAAATAACCGTGGTTCTTTCCTTAATGGTTGATAGTTTCATCTGCCAGTTTTCTTCAACAGCAGCCATCGTTTCTCTCAGATAAACCGTCTAAATAACTTCTAAGACTATTCTCTCCGTAGTACTTGTAGTGTGAGTGATCGTACCCTCTCCTTGCCTCTCCTCTGTGTCGTTGGGCCAGGGAGGCTGGGGAGAGGGTCCATCGTCCCATCTTCCACCGCGCTCCTCCTCAGACTTCCTACGGAAGGGCAGTTCATTACTTCAGGGCGGAAAAACGTTCTGCGCAAGCTTTTGCGCATCCCTTATCGCAGGCTCAAGGCGGGCTTTTCTGTGTGTTCACACTTGTGTTCACTGTGTTTGTTTGTTACTGGAGTTCTGAGTAAAATGCACGAGGTGCGAACGTTTGCTCGCTGTAAAGCATTAATTTTTTATTTGACATCTTTGCTTTTTTTTCGTCGCTTGAAAATTACTTTGGATTCAGAACAACCAATGTGAAAGGAAAAACTGATCATTCCGTCAGTCTGAGGTGGAATAAAAGGTTTTGATCATTTCCAAAAAGGCGAGTATTTTTTCTGATTGTGCATCCGATTAATTTATGAGTTGATTTCGCCGAGTTTAATTAAAATCCCGCTTTATTCTGTTATTAGTAGTTACGGTTACTTTTTTTACACTTCCAGATTTATTACCTTCGCAGAACCAGCTTTATCTTTGTCTTCAGTCAAAGAACCATATTGCTGTTATAACGCATCAGAGTGAACAAACTTGTGCGCTTATTAAACTTTCTCAGAAATAGAAGACCAGCAAACTTACTCAAGATCATTTTTCTGTTGCTCAAGTAATAATAGTCAGAGTTTTTTCATTTTTCATTACACAGTTTTGTTTTCCAGTGCACTATGAAAGTTTCTGTTCTTTCTGAAGAATAACTTTCTGAACGCAAATTGTCCTTTTCACTCGCTGTGAAGTAGAGAACGACAACTGCAGGCAGTGACTTCAAAACAATTGACTCTTTTCCCGTAAACAATTGCTGCAGCTGGATTCGACTGAGGTGAGCAAAACAAACCCTTATGTGCAATTTTCTGAATTTTCTAATGATCCGCTGAGTTTAATTTGCTTTAACGAAGACCCTCGCATGGACCAGTTAAGCTTATTGAAAATAGCTAAATGGTGAATCATGGCAAGGCTGCCAAAGTTGCAACTGATCTTTTGCTTTTAAGATCTTTAGGTAGGTTGTTTTCGTACAGAAAATTCATTTCTTCATTGTCAGCAAGAAGTTTTTGAAATAATGTAACTTTAATTTTGTTTGAAGGAAATCCTACTTACGCGCAGGTTTTTGACAGATGTTATGCGTGTTCAACTTGACAACACAAAGCAAAATTTATATATCTGCGCGAAACGAGTAAGTTTAAAAAACTATAGTTGCTTTAAAACCGATTTTTGGGAATATTTTACTACATAAAGATTGACCTTTTTTCTGCCCACATATCAACGCAATAACCTCTACATTGAGGATTTTGTTTATATTTTAGTGATCTGCGAAACTACGAGTGTCCGATCGAGCGAGGGTTTTAAAATATCAGCTCGAGTGCGACAAAATTCAGTGACTTCAAACACATTGTGGGCAAGCGTTAATTTTTTTGGGCAAATCACTGTCCAAAGATATGTTGTTTTTGTGTCCACTGTGGAGCTCCGGACCTTATATACCCAGGAACTTCCTTATATGAACACATTTTGTGAATGCATCTTGAAAAAAATCGGACCTACGCATGCACATTTCCAGTACAACGCAAGGAAATTAATGTCGTTAAAGTCCGTTTTACTATGAGGTATTCTTCGAGAAAATTAAGTAACGACAAGGTTATAACCACAGCTTGCAACTTTTGAAGACAAATTGCTTGTTCTTTCCAGGTTATGAGTGCAAACATTTTATTTTTAGGCAATAAAATATTTGAAATCCCGCCATTTTTTCAAAACCCGGCCAGGGGATCTGGGCAAAAAATTTCACGCATGCTCATTACGTTTTTCCGCCCTGAAGTTCATTACTACCCTTCGCACAGCGCGCAAATCGCGAATGAAAACACAACGACATATATGGAGTGTGACTCTTGCTGGGTGCCTAATGGACACAATGGACCAGCGCGTGCTTTATTGACAAGATATCTTAGCAATACAGTTCAACAATACAAATGATCTTGAAGTAATATAAAAAATTACAGAAATAATATAATTTCAACATAAACGAACATTTAAATAATGTGGAACGTGACAAAAAGTAGAATCAAAGGAATGATACACTACCCGGTACGAAAACCCGGAATAAAAAACCCAGTGGGACAAAAAAACCGGGAACGTACTCCTCGATCGAATGTAGTGTATCGAGCTCCGAAGATTAGAGGTTTAGACTAACTTAGGAACTAATAATAAGTTTGGTCATCGATAAGAGGGTCGTGAAGGGGTACAATGAGAACTGGGATTAGCCTTATTGTGGACTGGGAAAATGGGATTTACTCACTGGGACTGGGATTTAAGCCACTGGGAATGGGATGAACAATTATAAAATGGGAATGGGATTTCTTTTCTTCAGCGGTCTTTACTCCAATATTTTGAAATAGAAAAATAAAATTTCGGAGCAATAGACCTTGCACTCCTCAGTAGAGACCGTGAAATTAGTATTTTTCGCCTTCGCGCCCGCGGTCTAGCTACCAGCTAGCAGTGAAAGCGGAGACAGTGAGTCAGACAAGGATTGTGCAGATGATAGAATTGGTTTTCATATGGTGATGTCAACAAGGGCTGGAAGAGAAAGAGTGTTCACCAGCAGAATGAGAGATATTCTTCAGTCCAGGTGAAGGTACGTGTATCCAAATAGCGTCAATCAGTGCTTTTAATTTATTATGCGCATGATTTTGCAAATAATCATTACTAATGGGATTTTAGATTTGGTAACTGGGATTTTGGCAAAAATTAGCCTGGGAACTGGGATTTGGGCCAAATTTAGGCTGGGAACTGGGATTTGGTACCCCCCTTCACGACCCTCCGATAACGGCTGTCCAGAAGGCGAGATAGCCAAAAAGTCTATACGTCGATATTTATACAAATATTCATAGTCTATAATAAAATGTAGTTACGTAACCTCTATTAAAAGACTGAGTAATTAAGAAGAAAAGCTTGACACAAATGTGACAAAAATGCTACGAACTGTAATGAAACAGCTTTTCAACTACACGGTGTTACGTTGAAAAGCATTTATCCTCCGGACAGGAAGAAGAGAGAGGTCCCTCAGCAATAGATCCCAGTGTTGGAGGGGTGCTTACTATTTACACAAACCACCCGGATGGAAATCTTGTGCAAAAACATAAGACTATAAGATTTGACGAAGTGGGAGAACGAGCCGCTACAAAGTATCTCCAAATCAGCGTTACAGACTTAAAAGACTAGAAAACTATTCGCCTCAAATCACAGCCCAGTTTTCTGAAGCGTCCTAAAAGGAAAAGCACGAACCATTTGATGTTCCAACCAAAATTTTCTTGCCTACGTCTACGTGCGGCAAGAATTTCCCGGTTTTTCCGTGTAAATTGTAAATTAGTAGCCTGTAAAACCACTATTTTTTTTTCGTATCTGCAATTTGACTGTAATGATGTGGACAGTGCTGATGAATTATAAAAAGGGAAGCGATTGATTCGAGGAAGTCACTTTACTTTCGCGAGGGTCTCGGGAATGAGGTTAACCGTCAGCCGTCAGCTATAACCCCTCGAAGCCCCCCTCCTACGCGCCTGGGAAAGCGATTGTAGGAAGATTCCTCTCTTGAATGGGGTCTAATTTTTGTGGAATGGACCTTAAAGAGGGTATTAGTTTTCGTTTGTCTTACCCTTATAAACACAAACACACACCGATCCGAAATTTATGGGAATACCCCCCGGGCAGAGGACCGGGGCGAGGTCTTTTTCCAGTAAATAGATTCTTTTGAAATGGTGAGACATTTAAAATACCTTTAAACTTTATGAGGGTAAATATTAATCTGCATTTTTAACGGTCAAAAGTAACCTTTTTTGACGGTTGACCGTTGAATTCAAACGAGCCCCCTTTGCAGGTCAATGATGGAGGACTAAAAACACAAGCTGTTAATTTTCAGCTTTTAGCAAATAGTGGAGGAATGGAAAACAAACTTTGAGTGTTTTAGTTCAGTTTAAATTACCCTGTAATAAAACGCTAACAGCATAGCAAAAAGTCCTATAAGCACAAATAAAAATTGTTAGGAGTTTGAGTACAAACTGACTTAGTAGATCTATACAAAGATGATCTGCCTTCGCCACAGCTCTTCATTGCCGAATTTGAGCGTTGGAAGATGAAGGTGCAAGCCAGGATAATTTTAGCTGATTCATGCGCTGCGCCGGCCTTGAAAGCATGTGATCCTGATGATTTCCCTAACTTGTACATTTCTCTCAAGATTGCAGCTACTCTTCCCGTGACATCGTGTGAGTGCGAGTGTTCAATCAACACAATGAGAAGGCTAAACAATTACATGCGATGTACCATGGGCGAGAGTGGGCTCTCCTTACTGGCCATAATGCATATCAAGTACGATATGCCTATCGATCTGGACGAAGTTGACAATTTGTTTGAAGGCCTCCACACGTGGATGATGCAATTACAAAGTTTGCCTTACGAAACGGAATAGTCCTGTTGTGAGTTGATAATTACGGTAGCCCATGTTGTTGCCCCAGTATATCCTAGTGACCTAGTATTATATGTAGTCAAAAAAATCCCACCATTGAAGATATTTCCTTAACAGGCGTTCCGGATTTGACAAATGGAGTCTCGAAAGCCCGGGGGGGGGGGGGGGA
>CALNXI010000020.1:78615-143615 GCA_942486025.1 Porites evermanni | reverse complement strand
TAAACATTCCTTGTCTTAGAATAAATGTTACTGTAATCTTTATGAGTTCCTCAAGCGAAGAATTCACGCATTAGTAGGAAAACTCGAAAACAGATGTTTCTGTTAGTATCCGGCGGCCATATTGGTGTTCCTGAAAGGGACACCAACATGGCGTTTCCATACAAAGCTTTATAAATCTAGGTAAACCGTTTTTCCCAATATCTCGCATTTGAAATATTTCACAGACCTGATTCTTGGCAAGGGTTTTTGTATATTTATCTTTTTTCATTTCCCAGATTCTAGTCCTTCTGCATTGAATGGTTTGCATTTTTAATTTTCATTGCGTGACAGTGCAAGCCGAGAATTAGATCTGCTATAAACTTGTTCGTTTCATAAATGTATAATTTACTCACACAATAAAGAATTTCCCCAAATCGAAATTACATAAGGCTATCAAGGCTATCAAGCTTTCGGAAAATAAATGATATCGGAGGTGTCAATTTTCACACCTAAGGTGTGATAATTGCGATTTATATAGCAGGCACAGAAAATGAAGAGTTGCATATTTCTGGCTTTCCCTCGATAACTAGGAATAAAAAATCAATTGGAACTGAATTATACTTGGATTGGTAATTAATCAACCTTTAATTTCCAGCATTGTTCGTCAGTTTTTCCTTGAGACACAGAGGTGGAATTGTTCCCTTATTACCAGGAATTTAAGAGGTTTACTGCAAAATACACATATTTACCAAGGCTTCTTTGTGCCATGTTCCTTGTGGCTTAAAACATTTTACAAAGGTTTACATCAGTTGTTTGGATTAACTCATATAAACCCACAGACTTTTGTCCGTGGCCTTTATAGTTATATAAAACTTTAAACTTAAACGTAAGTAATAATAACTATAACCAAATTTCCTAAACTGATTGCCTACCAGCACCCGTAATTTCAACATTAATAGGACATTTTGTATGCCATGCCTAAAAAACTGGACAGTGCATGCCATCACTGGCACACTTGAATGTCTTTTCTTTAGCTTGTTTTGTTGTCTAGCAAAAACTCTTTGAAGATCTTGTCTATTTTTAAAAAAGCTTACATCATAGACTTGCCACTAGTCAATCTCAATTAGTGCCAGAAACAAGAAGTGATAGACTTTGAGAAAGTCTACACCCACAAGTGTCCTATTACTGTTTTGATTAACTGGTAACAGAACGTCTGTTGTCCAATTCAGGCCATAAAATACTTGTTTAAAGAAATCGGACCATTTTTTGGACAATATTTTTGAAGACGGAATGGGAAAAGAGCATAAAAATCAAAAAGGCTTTATTTAAAGACCCTCAGCTTCTTTTGTGTGGCGCCAGTGATCATCATAGTTGTAGTTATTAATACTATTGTTATATATAGATAACTGGCAGGGTGGAAAAAAAGTCGGTATAATTTACAGACTGCCATTCGGGCAAGCTGTAGCTGGCATGTACTAGCCCACAAGTCATTTCAACTAGCCCCCAAACCCTTTTTGATTAGCAGGATTGATTATAATCCTTCTGTAATTTGAATTTCCCCAAAAAACAGCACTTGCCTGTTGGGCAAATTACATTGTAAGAACAAAAATTACTAGCCTGATAGCAAAATCCACTAGCCCCGGGCTATTAGACACAATTTTCTTTGCACGCTGAACTGGTTACTCTTTCATTTCTTATTTTGACTGAAGGCAGCTACTGCAAACATACAAATGATTACTTCATAAAAATAAAAGTAGAGAACTGGCCAGTTAATTCACTTGTTCCGTTGTTATCACTGTTTGAGCTGTAAAAATTGAACTGTACTTGACCACACTCAAGAGATGTTTTCCCCCCTTCACCATACCATGAAGGGGGGCCTCTAATGAGTGACCTAACCACATATCTGTTGCTTTCATGTAAACAGAGAGGAGGATCAAAACAGACACTAAATCCGTAATAGCCTAGCTTCTCATCTTTTAATGATGAGTAGGACCCTGTTTTCTTTACCAGTGTAAAATTATTTGTGGTATCTTTAACTTCTATAGAAACAGTGTACTCATGACCTGCACGGCCAAAATGTTGAATACCATGTAACTTAACTGACTTATTAACAGACAAAACAATCACATCAGGTTTACCAGAATTATATGACCAATACCTTTTTGGTGGACTGTAATTTGAAAATCTGTAGCATTGATGGAGCTGTGTGCTGTCAGTCCTTGGGGTCTGTATAAATGGTAAAGGGGAAGTTAACTCAACATCATTATAGAATTTCATTAATTCACTCATCTCTCCAATATTAAGAATTCTCGAATCTAAACCAACAGAGACAAACTCCTTCTGTGACATCAGTGGAAACCGTATTGCTTTCACGATGTCTTCTCCAATGATTCTTCTCTTTGACTCGCCATCAGCAGTTACTCCTTGCCTTTCACATTCTCGTGTCGCCCAGCGATCAACAGCTTTGAACAGATCCACTTCCTTTATGGTCAGTCTTTCCCTCTTCACAACACTCTCAATAATAGATCGCTCAAGCGTGACAAAATCATCTGACGTCACAGCTTCCTCTGTGTTCTCCTCGATCACTTCCCAGCATCGATCTTTCAGATCTTTATCCTCAAATTTTTTAGCGTGTGGAAGAATGGAGAATACATTGGCTGCTGATACGTTTTCTCGTAGATATTCACTGCATTTCCCTGCAAGTGAAGGTACCATGTACTTATCCGCTAAGTACAGAACATGCATCACGTTACTTAAGGTTAGATTCGCCGTATCGCTGTATAGGTACCGAAGAAACTCCAACAGACTATCGTACTCACAGTCAGGTAGTTCAACACAGTCCTTAGCCTCCGCCAGTTCGCCATAAAACATGGCGTAGAAGACAGGGCTACTGATAGCCAGCACGAGCTTGTGGGCTGGAATCGTCTTCCGGGTTTCACTTTCAGTTTCCGAAACAGGAACCACAAACTTAACATCGCTCAATAAATCGTTGTTGAAAATAACCGTGGTTCTTTCTTTAATGGTTGATAGTTTCATCTGCCAGTTTTCAACAGCTGCCATCGTTTCTGTCAGATTAACCGTCTAGACAACTTCTTAGTACTTTGCCCTCTCCTCTGTGTCGTAGGGAGGCTGGGGAGAGGGAAAAAAGAAAGCGCCTGGGGATGAGACTGTCCCTGGGGATTGCCTGCGGACGATGGGAAGGGGAAAAACCGGGGAAGGGAAGCTTCCCATTGTCCACCGCCCTATTTTTATGGAGTAGACTTTAAATCTACTTGCAAACGAACGCAACAATAATGCGTCCGCTTACACTGGGCTAAAAGTTTGAGCGGTTTTAAACTTTGCGCAACAACACACAACGTGTAACATCCAACAATGTTGAGAATTGTTGGCCAAATGAATGTTGCGTCCGTTTGCACCATAGTCTCTCCAAGTAACTTTACTGCGGAGAAGAGAGAGAGGTTCCCCAGCATAGATTCCAAAATGTCATAAGGGTGCTTACCATGAACACAGACAACCTGGGTGGAAATCTTGTGCAAAAACATAAAACTATAAAATTTAACGTGGTGGGAGAACAACCCGCTACAAAGTATCCCCAAATCAGCGTCACAGACTTAAAAGAGTAGAAAAATTGCATCGCCCGAAATCACAGACCATATTTTCTGAAGCTTTCCAAAACGGAAGGTGCGAACCATTTGATTTTCCAATTGTAAATTGTAAGTTAGTAGCCAGAAACCACTATTTTTTTCGTAACTATAATTTGACTCTCATGTGGGCAGTGATGAGGAATTTTAGAGAAAAAGGGAAGCGATTGATTCGAAGCACTTACGTTATTTTTGCGAGGCTATCAGGAATGAGATTAACTGTCAGCCGTCACACGGCGTAAAATCTAACAAATTTTTACTGTTAAAAATGCAGATTAATATTTACCGTCATAAAGTCTGTTAAAAGGTGTCTCAAATCTCACTATTTCAGAAGGATCTCTTAACTGGAAAAAGACCTCGCCTCGGTCCTTTTCCCGGGGGGGTATTCCCATCAATTTCAGACCAATCCTCAAAAATTCTAGCCTCCCACGCATGCTTTTTAGGGGAGCTCGTATTTCGTCCCTCCCCACAAATAAGAGCTCCCCTAAACCCGCCTGCGTGGGAGGCTACAAAAATTCAAGAGAGGAATCTTCCTACAAATCGCTTTCCTAATATTTTAGTTGGTATTGCAGTTCAGTTTTAGCCGGATTTATCAGTTCTTGTTACTGGGCATTTAGATGCTCATAACGGTACCCCATCTAAGGATCACACCGGGAATACATCGCCAACAAGGGCAAAAACATGATTGCCTTCTTAACACATGATTTTAAGGATGGAGCCCACCACTGCCAACAAGGATGCAGCAACTCCCAACATTGTTGGGCCAACAATGTGCGACAACTCCCAACATTATTTGGCCAACAATGTTGGGATCTGGAGTGCATCCTGGGAAGGATATAAGACTTTGTAAACTCCACGGAGACCATGTGAAATGCGCGTGCTTGGCCCCAACAATGTTGGAAGAGCTGCCAAACAGATCCAACATTGTAATGTGCTACGCTTCGGTGGAAGTTGCGGGTTAAAAGTTTGACCGGTTTCAAACTTTGCGCAACAACTCCCCATAAGCATGTAACAGGACGTGCAAATGGATGCAACGGTACATGTAACAATGTTGCATCCGTTTGCACGGGACTAAACTGAAGATTTTGCCTTCTCAACCAACTTATTTTACTTTTCTCAGAGTTTGCTCGTCCCCTCCTTTCCCAATGTTGAGATTCGCGTATATTTGCAGATGGGTGTTACGTGAATCAACGTCGGAATGGGCGTAAGGTGACTGGTGTTTCAACAAATGTGAAGAGCATTGTACTCAGGAAGAAGGTAGCAGAGGTTCTCTTTTCTCGTGTCTGACGAGGAGCTTCGTTGGCCACAGGCCGACACGTCTTCAACCGATTTAACCGAAACGGCATCTTCGGAGTCGGAGACCCAGGGGCAGTCAGTCGGGTCAGGAGAAAAGGTGCGACGAAAGTTTTAAAACACTTTCGTCGCGCCTTTTTTCCCAACGCGACTGACTCGTGCCCCTGGGTTTCCGAGGATGCCGAAACCGGGAACCGCGCATGAAAAGCCTCTGGCACCTAGTAGGGTAAGAGTATTGTAGCCCACATGTGGGAGTACCCCCTGGGTCCTCTGTATTTACATGGTAATCCTTAAATATTTTACCAGGACCGTATTAATATTTAGCACTTGGCATGTTATGACGCGCAGCGTTTACTGTCTGAACGGCACTATTATTGGCCAACAAACAGTGTTTTTGGCGTAATTTACCGCGACTATTATGCCAGCCTGTACGGGTTTTAAGCTTTGCATCCATTTATGGATCCTGACACCCTTTCTAACATCAGGTAGTATGTGTTTCATCAAATTTGTACTTGTGATATTTTATCTCCCTTTATTAATATTTTAAATACCCATGAACGTAGTGACGCAGAGATCTTAGGATCGCTAGAAGGCCTCCTGTTTCTTTCCTCCTATTTATTTTAGACTGATATCGACTTAATTGTAGAATTAAATAGTCCATAGTGACCACTGGTAGTAGACATCGAAGAAGTGACGAAAAAAATCATTGAACCATTGCTTTGAAATGTAAAAAACGATTAATAAATAACATGACATCTGCAAGAGTACGCTGAGAACATCATAACGTGGCACTGTTGGCAGAATTATACAAAACAGCCATTTCTCTAACATACGAAGAGCAAAGATTTGACGAACGTAGAACAAACTTGAACTTGTGTAAATCGAGACTAACTTTCAGTCAGCTAGTTATGGTCAGATCTAGATAAACGCATCTCGCAAACCCTAACGAAAATCGGTGTTGCCATCTATAGAAAATAAACTGAGACCCCCTTTTGATATATCTTCCATTGACAAATGGTACGTACCCTTTTATTTCACATAAGTTCAAAAAAATACTGCATCTCTTTCAAGATTTAACTGCTGTGACTGGCCTGTCTTTTTTCAAGAATGAACAGATTTTTTGTTGACAGATTTTTCAACCTAACCTGAATGACAGATTTTCCAACCCCCCGCTCCTCCGGGTCCAACCCTTACATAATGTCATACTTACTTTAACTCGTGAAATTCCTCGGCCATTAAAGGGAGTACTAATGCACCCTGGGATTTCGGGTGCATATATATGAAATAACTTCCGGGCCCGGGCAGAATGTCCCGGGGGCTACTCCCCTATATAAGCCATATAGGTATGTGCCGCCTTAAGGGTGGTTTTTGCGCCGTCTGAAATCGGGTATGGTTTTCGATAGAATTACGGCAGTATATGAACGTATTTATCGTTTCAATTCAAAATAAGTAAGGAAGAAAGAGAAATATGCGAATTGGAAATGGAATTTAAGAAATTTTTTTTGTTCCTGTTCTATCTAAGTATCTAAGCAGGAGCCCATCAAATTTGATGGGCTCCTGATCTAAGTAATTAATTAGATGCCAGGTCCGAAAACGGGTATGGATTTTACAGGCCAGGTCTCAAAACAAGTGTGAAAAATGACATTTTTTTGTCTGGAAAAGGGTCAGGATTTGGAGAACCGGGCGGCACACCTCCACCAAGAATTCCCAGGAGTACCAACCCCCCCCCCCCCCCCCCCCCCCCCCCCCCCCCCGGCAATCGAGCCCCCGCCCGCCGCGCCGTCGGGGGGGGGGGTGACCGAGCGCCCGCGCGCGCACAGACAATTTTAACAAAATAGCACATAACTTCGAAAGTAGGAGTAGAAACAAGAACAACACCCACAACATACATCTAGTAACGTAAACAATTCCCCCCCCCCCCCCCCCCCCCCCCCTTCCGAGCGGAAAGTTTGAGCAAGGGCCCTGCGTGAATCGTGTGTTGGCGATCATACCGCGAGCGGGCGCCAATTTAATAAGACTTTTACAAGCGTAAATTACATGTGTAGCCATGGTCTGAAAACAATGGCCACACTTGCAAATTATACGTGTAAAAGTTTTATAAAATTTACCCCGGGACTTAAGTTTTTTTGTTTCTTGGATCTTCCCCTTCCCAAAACGACAAAATTGAGCTTTTTTTCGGTGAGATTTAGCAAGTACGGAAGGAGTTTTAACTAGCAAGAAGGGCGTACAAGTCCAAGCGAAAGCAAATAAGGTTACCCTCTTTCGCTCTCGCCACTTATTGCGTTTTGCTCGCATCCAGAAACGCTTTCTATTAGCACCCACAGCTACACTCGCGGTGATGCTGGACCAACACCCTTAGTACCCTCAAAGCCCTCAAGTATACCTGTTATACCTGTTTCTTACATCATAGGTTTAAAATATTGGCCCGATGGTCTGTATGGCCTTCCCATGGCTGCTAGTGGCTGTCCGAATGATCCTTCTGTAAACTGGAGATTGGGTACCCTGTACCAAGACTGTGAAGACACGGATCCGGAAACCCATCATTCATTCAGCTTCAATTTAAAAGCTTCTATAATACAAGGCGATGTTGAGCGGTCGTTTTGCATGAAAACTACCACTTTCTTCGATTCAAGAAGAAAAGCGTGGCCTCCTGGAAAATACTGCATCTATCTCTCAGGAAGGTCATGTCCTTTGGGAATGACTGTAGGTTGGATTGTGTGGGATGACGAAAATGCTTCTATACCTGGAACAAGCAACAGAAACCATCGCAATGGTACCTTGCCAGCTGGACAGTACGACAGCAATACGTGAGTACCTTAAAAATAATAGTCCTTCCCAGTTTTTTCCTTTCCTCCCAATACCCTACCCATTTCGACGCCTGCTAGTAAGTTAGGCAAAAATATGGTTTTTAAAATAGTGCTTACAGGTTTTCAGGACATCCTTGTAGAGCAGTGGCGGATCCAGGGGAAGGGGCGGGGGGCCCGGCCCCTCCTCCCTTAGTTTTAGACCAAATTCAGGCCCGGAGGGCCAAAACAATTTTTTTTGGAGACCAGACTCCCCTTATCTAAGGGTCTGGATGAGCTGGCCCCCCCTTATCTCAAGGTCTGGATCCGGTACTGTAGAGTACCAGAGACACGCTTAAACTGGGTAAGGTTTTGATCATGCGTTTGACATAGGCACAGGTAAAGCAAATAAATGTGTGAGTGACTTAAACTGAGGTAAAGCAAATTATGCGACCGAACTGCGGGCCCTACAATCGACTACGAGACACATGTTCAAACGGCTCTTGCTCAAGTTCCCCGCCCGTGGCCCAGTAGACGGACGCTGCATGGTAGTTTCGATGCCGATGGTATCAGTACTCTTTGAGTTCGTGTAAAATTGACTGTTTCACAGTTTTGTCTTCACATCTGACTTGTCGTCCGTACGGTGGAATTCCTGCGCTCGTTCCTGCAGGCGTCATTTCACGGGGATACCAAAGGTGGCGACGCGAAATGTCGGTTGTTTTCTCAGGCTGCCCAAATAGTAGACTTGCTACAAGTCGACCTCTTGGCGAGCGGAGCGCGCCTTTTTTAGCTAGGCCGCGAAGCGGCCGACCGAGCGACGAAGTCGCGAGGGGTTCCGCGCCATCTTAAATCCGGCGATGGACTTTTTTGAAAGTCTACTTAAATAGAACCCTGACAAAATCAAGGATTCAACTATAATGCGACGAGTGGACTAACGCCCTATAAAAGAGAGGTCCAACTATACAGCTGGATGGTTTTTTGATTGGGAGCTTGTCAGTAATATATGATGATGTTGGATGATGATTGAAAGTACCAGTTAACTTGTGAACAGCTTCCCGTTTTGGTGTAAGGGGGGGTTGAAAAGGGCGAGCAGACGGCAAGGGAAAAAATGAAAGAGAGGAAGTGTGGAAGTAATGTCATTTTCCACTTCGTAGTCCCTCGCTCTATACTACTTTCCCTTTTTACCGGTATGCGTTACAACAGGATACAAAAAGTAAACTCCAAAACCCGTGTGCGACCAAACCTGGACTGGACCCTGGTCAGGGATGTATTCACAGAGCAACGTATAAAATGACGCTTAATTTACTAAATGCTTTGCGACTCTTCAGAGTGGGCAGATCTCAATGCTAGAAATCAGTTTCCGGGACTTTCGCTCGTCCTTCTAAAATAGAAGTCGTTTATTAATGGCTGATACCCAACTCGTCAATAAAGACTGACCTTGCCTGTGAGCTAAATCAAAGCTCTTTGCTGTATTTTTCATTTCTTTTCATTCGGCACCATATCAATTGCAGTTAATACTTTTAATCAAACAGCCTTATCTACTACTGCTGCAGTACAAGTGGTTCGGCCCAATACCCTATCAGCCTTCCGCTGGAGTCACCGTTCTATCTTATAGCGTACGGTACGAGGACATGCCAGGCGGTAAGGGGGGCCAAATCAATCTTGGAGTATATTTACTACGAGACAGAAATTTTCACACTCATGTCTATGGACGATTACGGCGGAGCACATCCATATGGTGTTGCAAAGGGCGGGAAGGGACACGTGATCTTCTACTGTTATTATACCCGTAAGTATATATTTTTTAGAAAGTTAATGGCCTCAACCAACTGAATATATTTTCCAGTGAATACAATGAAGCGAAATTATGTCCAAGGTACACCCAGCCATCGCACTAGACTACGCGCAGTTTCTCTTTTTCTTCAGATTTAGTAAGGGGAGTGCACGCGCGCCGAGTGTTGAGCGGCGAAGCCGCGAGACGCGAGAAACGAGGGTGGCAAGAAAGTCTTGGATTCTGCATTCCAATCGTAATCGAGATTCCAGATTCCTTGAGCTGAATTCCGGATTCCAAAGCCTAGGATTTCGGATTTGACGAGCAAAAATTTCCGTATTCCGGAATCTGGATTGCCTAAAAGGCGGCGACTCTTCAAATTAACCGGGATGAAAAGTGAATAAGCTTACCTTCACTACTCAATTTGTGCGCTGATTCAAGGTCCTAATTACAGCTAGCAAGATTCTTGGACTTGCTTTGTAGCTCCGCCTCAATCTATCTTATCCCTATTGAGACAACTACATACGCTATGGAGAGACATTGGCCGTATTTATACTAGAAGACGTCTTAGACGTCCAGACGCATTAAACGTCTGACTGTTAAGTGCGTCGTTAAGTGCGTCTTGTTTTTATACTAGACGTCTTAAACGTCTGAGACGAATAATTCATCTGTTCGACGCACTTAACCTCAGACGTTTTATTCGCCTGACGATTAATACGTCTGCCTTATTTCCCGTGTTTATACTAAGTCGTCTAAGACGTCTTAGACGTCCTCTAGTATAAATACGGCTATTAATATAAGACTCGGTTATTTGTTTATTGTGTCTAGGTTTACAACTTTCTACACCTATTGAACTGTACATTTGTTTTTCTAGGGTAGAGACTGAGTCTGATCATCATCATACTTTTAATTATTTTTCCTTTTCTTTTTGTTTGTTTGTTTGTTCTTGCATTTTGTTTCCTGGTGAAGCTATATACTGCCCTCCACTGAAACGCCCTGATAATGGAAAGCTGAAACCCTTTCACTGTGGTGAGAGAAATAACAACAAATTCAACGACACCTGTTCAGTAAGTTGCAATCCTGGGTACATACCCGAAAATCCCGAGGGCCAAGTAACCACGTGTTTAGAGAATGGAACTTGGAGTAACCCATCCCTCACTGGCTGCAAACGTAAGATAGTGTTCTTTGTTACATTATATGATGGACTTAAGGGGTAAAATCAACACCTTGTTCTGATTAGTCTTTTACTGTATGGGTTTTATTAGTACTAGACGTTCGCGTATCTTGAGTTGATAGCCACTGGTTTTAAAGTGAACTTGGAATCGATACCTTTCTTGGAACTGAAATTTTCTTTGAGTGTTGCTGCGTGCCGTTTTCGTTTGGCGATGATCACCGTTGTACCAACGAAAACGTCTGGGAAACGAGGATTTAAATATAATAATTATCAGAAGCGTTTTTTGAAGAGGGCGTGGGGTGGAGGGTGATCCTGTTACATTGCGATGATAACGATGATGATGTTGATGATGATGACGAAGACGATGATGATCAGGGTTGATGCTAATGATCACTTTTTAGTTTTATTTCTCATAACTTATTGCTTTAATGAATGTTTTTCAGGTTCTTTTCAAAACATTACAACATCGCCAGTTACAAAATACCGAATAACGTCTTCAACGCCAGTTTTGACTTGGACACAATCACCTTTACAGACCACAGCGTCCATACCTCTAAATCTCAGTACCACGTCTTGTTTTGTATCGCCTCCCAGGGTCACCGTCAGTTCAAGCGTCATTCCAGTTTCCCGCGCTTCATCTCTGTGGAGTAGCACCACACCATCCCCTACTCTACCCTCTGTTGGTAGTAGTATACCGCCCGTCGAGGAGGAGGTTGGGTCATCGCATAATACCCTACAAGAAACTAATTTCTTGATCGGAGCGGTAGCTGGTGGTGCACTACTCTTGGTGATCATAATTCTATCGCTTGTTATTCGAAGGAGAAGGTAATAAAAATTTCACAAAAATGTTAAAATTAGAAAAGTTATAGGGGGAGGATTTTAGAGCGGCATGAAACTTTTTCGTTTACATTTCCATTATATGATTTTTATTAGACCAGTGCATGGATATTTTTAAGGTTTACTAAGCGTGCATAATTTTTTTTACTGAATTTTCCCTTGCACGAAAGTTTTTTTGTACTTCTTCCCCCCCCCCCCTCCCCCTCCCCCACTTCCATAAGTTTTCTAATAGTATAAACATATATAGCTTAAGGCCACTATTTAAATCAGAAAGATGTGAATATCATTATCCCTCAGAAGATAACCTTAACTTTTTCTTATTCTTCATAAATAATTCTCATGATTCTCTTGCAGAGCCCAAAGTGCCACACCGCGCAGAGGAACGGGTGTAAAAGTGTATATGAGGCAAGTACAAATAATCATTATCCAGGTTTATCTATCGGACATGTATAGTGTGGTGCCTTCGTTTCTATAGCGTTCGTTTCCTTTGTTTCAAACTCGTCATGTTACAATACATATGATGAAATTTAAACCAAAAATAAAATTGAACCACAACAAAAACGTTCGTTATTGTAAATTTTTACTTAATCTTAGCAGGCGGTCAACATTCATAGTTATGATACAGAGTACTTTTACCCTCTGACGTCAGAGGTTTTCCAATGTCCGCCCCAAAATTTACAGCGGTATTGCGATAAAAAGTTTATTTTTAGACGTCATGTGACCTGTAAGTAACCAATTAAAGGGCATGGTTTTGAGAGAAAAAATCCACTATAAAAAAGTACTGTCTACTTAGTCATTGCATCTTCGAATTTCCTGGACTGCATACAACATATTAGGTATTTTACTTTGGTATGATTTGACCAAACACCAGGACGAAAGCCTGCGTAGCTGGCGCTTTTCGTTGGGAAGGGACGGGGCTCTAGGGGGAGTCGCTATTGATCGCCAGCAAGAGGCGAAGGGGCGAGAAGAATGGGGCTGAAATCGGCTTCCCCGCTTGTTTGCGTAGATTTCGTGTGCACCTTCCGTTAACTCATTCTTTTTCGCTTTTTTGTTTTCTTTAAAGCGAGATTGAAGAGACGTTTACGATGAACAATCTATATTCTGATAGGTTTGTAAAAACTCAGTTCTTTAAATTGCCCGACTGCAGGCAGCTTGAATAGTAAATTCAGTCCAGTATGTTCCAGTTAGCTTGTGGTTTCCTTCTAGGTCGCGATCTCCCTGTAGCTTCGGGCTACAGGAATAGTTACCTTGAAAGTGTTTGTTATACCCTCGTCAAGTATTATCAAGGACCAATTCATCAGTTCGCACGTCTTGTTCCCTCCTTTTTTGTTATTTAACTCGTCTGAAACGTCTCAGCACCCAGTGTTGTTATAAAGTTAACTTACAGATGTTATTTGGTTTTCTTCAGCGAATTCATTCATAAGCGATCTTCAGAGGAAAACCTACTACACGATAGGTCAGTTATTGTGCTTATATTGAATTTGTTTTTTTTTCTTTTTTCCCTTGAGCAAATTAAGACCATGCAATTAACATATTACTAACATTACTAGCTAATAAAAGATTCCTTTTTTTCTAGTTGTACTGCAAGAACAGTTGAGTATGAAGACAAGGCAGCAGAAAATCTGCTGTACGAAAGGTACTTAAGTTCTGCATCAAAGTTATGAGTAAGAAAAATAATCCCTCACGACTATTTTTAAAAAGAAAAGAAAAACTGGTAAATCGGCAAAAAAAAAAGCCAAGGAAGGCTACATTCACACTACAACGGGCGAATTTTTCGATCGATTGAAAAACAACTTCGTGCCTTTAGGTGTTCTGTGTGAACGAAGTCGGGTCCGCCGGTCAAAGTTTTTAGCCAGTCGAAAAAATTCATCCTGTACCGTCGCGTGTGGACGTAGCCTAAGTAAAATTTTCTTAAAAAAAGGTACATATCAACAAAAACCTGAGAAAAGCACAGAAAATTGTGTCTAACACAAACCGAGTTTGAAAGGAAGAATTCTAGCCTGCGTAGCTGGCGGGATTAGCGGGAGTGCTGTAGCCAGGGCGGATAAAGGTTGGGCGGTGAAACGAGCGCGTCCGAGCAAAAAGGTGTGATGCAGTGGACTGGGACTCTGCTTAGAAATGTCGCTTGTTTTCGACTTCGGTCAGGGCTTGCGATGTGGTTTGTACATTAAACACTGCTGCTCTCACTGAATTATGGCAGTTTGATTTGTTTTCTTGCACTTCTTCCTCGTTCCTTTTTGCTGGTACGCTGTCTCCGAGAGGCAAATGTTGCTATTTTTTGCGGGAGGTTTAGTTGGAGGAGACAAACATCTCTTTCAAAGGGTTTCTTTTATTACTTCCATGACTCTACCACTGAATTATATTTTCGTTCTGCTACTCGCCAATGTCGATGTTATTCCAAAACAAAAACAACTAAGTATTGTCTAAAACACGAAGGAAAATCTCATCCATGTCATCCATGGCAAAACTAAAAGACAGCAGATCGTTTTTCATAGCTAGATGACGTGTATTTTATAAATGCGTGCAGCTCGTGCAAGGTGAAATTATGGTAATTTCAATCACTATCATCCGTTGTTTTTAATTTTGAAAAAAACATCTCATACGTCTTTCTGTTTCTTCGAAACTTCAAAATTAGTTTCCCCTCAGTTTTTACTGTTTACCTTGTTTTGTTTTAGAGAGAAAAACGGAGAAAAAACCTTACAACCAACCTCAATAAATTTTGTTTACATGCGGTTGCCGGATTTGCAACGCATTGCGCGAATCGCCATGGCGCGTTGCACCCGAGAAGCAAAGTTTGAAGAAGTAAAACGCCACTATATCAATATATATCAATCTAATTTTTTGTTATGTTATACAAAATTTATCCCCCTTTAACATATGTAAAAATTGAGGTTAAGAAGTGTTAAGCTTTTGCAAACGAAACAGCGAGAGACGATTAGGTGATATTTAGTGGAAGGAGGAGGTATTCAACACTTTCAAATTAAACTCAAATTTTGGCATTATACGACCAACAAGTTTGACTTATAGATGTACAGACACAAACATATGAAACTGTTTATTGATATTGTTATGAAACGAATTTATCTATTTAACACTGAAGCCTGAAATTACAGAAAGAAAATAGGATTTCCGGTTTGCAAAAAGGAAAATTTCGCCAGCCTTCAAGCGCACCGGAAGCGCGGAAAGAGCGCTCGTGCCAGTCCTACTCCGCATCACACATTAAATGAAGAGCGGAGCGCTCGTTTCACCGCCCAACCTTTATCCGCCCTGGCTGTAGCTTTTTGGCGGCGGAGCCGCGTAAAGATTGGGAGCAAGTGTGGTCAAACGCGGATCTTCCCTCGCCGGTAGCCTGAATTTTGTCCGATTGCTTTGATCGTTTTCTCCTCTCAGTTACTGAGGGAGAAATAATGACTGGAAGTAATCGGATGAAATTCAGGCTACATCGCCGGTCGTTTCGAGTGGCGGCTCTGCCGCTCAGAAAGTTAGTACCCCGGGCAAAAGAATGCCGCTACTTACATGTACGGGATTTCACACATTTAAACTGCGGGTGAAGAACTAAATGCAAAGGAGATCAATGCAGTTTAAGAAGCAACCTATACCGTGGGGTAAAATAGCCGGAAAAAATTCAGGCTTGCCAGGATTCGAACGCTGACGTCTGCAATACCGGGGCATGCAGCGCGGCTCTAACCACTTGAGCTAGCACGCTACCGGGAACTAGTTATATTATTGGTTCGTACTATACCCGGGAGAGATGAAGATGAAATCGATGAATGTTTGAATTTCAAATATTATTAACCTGACAGATATGAAATCTACGTAACCCTATAAAGCATGCGCAAAAATATTTAAAACAGATGACAAGGAGACCTTGTTACTGCTACAGTGTATTACTATAGAACTTTCTTTTTGTTGAAAAGGTAACGGCTCAAATTGTTTTGATATTATTAGCTGTGGGACTCGCTTCTCTGTTACAAAAGTTGAAGATAACGTTCTTTACGAGAGGTAAGAAATACAAGTAATATAATGTAAGCTTTCAACCACTAAAAAAATCCAAAACACCTTTATTAAAATATTGAAGACGAGTGGGACCATGCAAAAATCCTCCAGAGAGGGGTTTCATTGGAAGTCAACTGGTTTTTTTTCCAGCTCAAAATTAAGAATTGTCTAATATGTTTCCTAAATTGACTTTGAGATCTCCCATTGACCAAAAATTAGATAAGAAAAATACCAAGTAAAAATCTCGACATTTGTTTCACTTTTCAATTTGGGACGTAAAAAAAGTCGAAGAATTATTACGCTTTCTTTAACGCAGCTTGCTCCACTGATTCATACTAAACAACCAAAATTTGTGGCCGTGATACAAGTTTGTCAACAAGAATGAATTGCCACCTTTTAACTTCTTAGACTTCTAAATCTTAGAAGATATTAAGCAATTAACTAATCCTTTCTGAATTCAGAATACTTAAGGATATGTTGTTGTTAATTGTTTTTGTAGCCTGTCATTCCATGAAAGCCAAGACGAGAAGGACTCGGAAACACTCCGTCATCATTTCTATAAAACAGTCACATGATTGAACTACGCCTTTTGTCTCGTTTGAAGAGCGTCAACCTTTGGATACAAATATGTCATTTTGTGCGTAAAATTGCGTGCTATAAATATTCCTTTATACAGAGAAACATTATACCAGTTGTTCCGTTTCGGATCTGTACCATACTTATTGACTGTTTTCATAAAAAACGAACAAACAAATACTAGACGCGCAGAGGTCAATTTTTAAGAATTCCATTTCTCTTTTAAGTCCACCTAACTTTATTCTTTTACCAGACTTTACTTTGTCACAATTATCTACCAGTCTCTTTGTCCCTGGAGAAAGAAAGCCCTCACACTTTCCTAAATTCTACCTGCTTAATAAGGAAACTCCGTTAATATGGACACCTTCTATGGCCTTCTCAGTGTCCAGTGTCCGTATCAACGAAGTTTAACACTGTACTGACTTGAAAGGCTTTTCTAAAAAGCAATATCACACATAATACTGTATTCAATGGATGCAAAATATTGATGCAGGATGACTTTACATTAGGATATTATCTTAAGTGAGTCTCAAGTTCCCTGATTAGATGGATAAGACAAAGGTTTCTTTCTGTTTAAAGAACTTGAAGTGTTTGGTTGTTGTAAAAGAGAAGTAGTCGTTCCAGACTACTTTGTTCACATGTGTTGTAACGCTTTATAAACAAGGCATGTATATGACAGTAAGATGATGGGTTTTTTACATGCATTATTAAGCCGGGGCATTAAGGCCAACATAATGGTTGCAATATAATATTGCACAGGGCATTATTTCCTTTGACTTTTCTACAATGCATTGCAACATTACATGCAACGTAATGTATAAATTTGCTGAGTGGCTAACAGGCATCGTTAGCTTTTTTTTAGGCAGCCTTACATTTGATGAGAAATAAATAAATTACCAGTTAAGATTGAAAAAGATTGCTCTCATTGTTGAAGATAATTTGTAGACAAGGAAAGTCAAAGACTCTATTGCTGCAATATTGCACACAATATGATCAGAGGTTGGCACACAAGGCCGTTTAGCTGTATCATGCAATATTGCCCCAATGATTTACCATGTGTCTGGGCCTTTACGTCAACTGAACTTTGCCCACGAAGAAATAAATACTCCTCATAGTGCTGACGATTCATTCTCCTATAAACCAAGTTTCTCAGCTTCTTTAGCCTCAAAGAAGGTGTATGATAGTGTAATGGTGTCCACTTTGGCCATAGCTGGGTCCTCTGTAAATTCAGGGTCAATGTAAAAAAACACAGGCATGTCAACCTGCCAAGAAAAAAAAGAGAAACAAAGAATATGACTCGTGTAGTACTTAAAAGCAAGGAAGTCACTATGATTTCAACTTAACTAGTACAGGCAATTATCAGTAGGTGAGGAATTTTCTAGCTTGATTGGTTTTTGCCTTTGCTTCCAATTAAAGGAATGAGGGTCATCCTCATAGTAGCCAGGGGAAATCCTTGGTTCTCAGCCCTTAGTGACAGCCCTGCTCCAGGGTCATATTCAAAGACTGAGTCTTCTTTTTCCCACAAGCATGCCAGAATCTGTCTCTAAGCCACAAGATTTGTGAGCTGGTCTTGCTTTTCTTAATCATTAATTACTGCCTAATCAAGTATAAAGCTGAAGAGAATAAATGTAATGCAGTGATTTTGTTACCTCTGCATCCTGCGTCCCTGATGCATAAAAATTCCTTAAGACGCAAAATAATTCATGGCATGCGTTTCATAGGACGCAAAGATCGGTCAACCAATCTGAAGATGTGTTTAGAATATCCTGTTCGTGTAATTTCTGTGGCAGTTATTATGGCTGTTGTTTAACATTGCATATTTCTTTCAGCCTTTGTTGTACTAAAAAATTATAGAAGGACTATATTTTTAATTTCAGTATGCTGTAATACAGAGTTTTGGAGTCACTCTTCATAACTGTCTGGTTACATAAAGGCTCTAGCATTTTCAATGTGGACTTATTCTTTTTTTTTACTGGGACTCTGGACTCGGACTCATGATTTTTCACAAGATGACTCCCAGGACTCACCATACTTTTTTGTAACAAAATCACTGGTAATGATGAGCCAAAAAAAGTCTCTCCTCATCAGTACAATAGAAAATTGTTTAAGTGTTAAAGTGGCATGCAAGGGCTGTAGCATAACAGCTGGGAAGACAAGTGATTTTCCTTTTCTATGTTGTACATCTATTCGTTTCATTGTGGTGGCACGCTGCTAGACCAACTGCCTTCATTCCTTTGCTACTGGAAAAATAAATTGCCCTATCTTTTCTCAAAGTCTCTGTAAAGCCCTGCATGACAAGAGAAAAGTTTTGTCTTACAACTGTACAATGTACCTGTTCATGTGGATTAAGCCTCTGTTCCTCAAAGCAAAAACACTATGAACATAAGAACACATTCATGAGTAGCGCATTTCAACTATCAAAAACAAAGTTTTTTGAGATGCTTCATCACAGAAAAGGTCTCTCTTAATCCCCAAAAAGATCATAAAAGGAAAATGTATCATTCTGTTACAGGTCAGGTTAAAATTATTTAACCTAGGTTGAATCTCCATTTCCTTTGTTTCCTGGCCTTATTTATTCATGCATTAGGGCTAGGAGACAAAGAAAATTAAGAATCGACCTTGGTGAAATGGTCAAATCAAAATTAACCTGAAATCAAATTTGACCCATAAAATATCTACTGGTACATTCTTTTAAAATGATGATGATTATAATAATTATTATTATCACAATAATGTTGATACAGTCAACTCTCTCTAAGACAGGCATCTTTAGGACCGGCACTAAGTGTCCATCTCAGAGAGGTGCCCGTCTTATAAAGAGTCAAATAAAGGGAGTAAAGAAAGGCAGGGACCAACTCTAAGTGTCTGTTTTACAGAGGTGTCCATCTTAAAGAGGTGTCTGTTAAGAGAGAGTCGACTGTAATGATGATGATCATTATTACTATTATTCACAAAAATCAACTTAAACATGATAACATAAAATGTCTTACTTGGATTTTGTTGAAATATTGCCCAGCCTCAAAAGGAACCACATTGTATGTAGAGATACCAGTTATTGGCTCATCAGTTGGATTTGTAGCAGTGTAAAATGCAAGAGCTGTCTCTCCTGGGGCAACCTGCAAGAAATATCACTCAGTGAGATCAAGTAAATAATAGCCAAGCCGGGAACTCCTCCAGATTAATGAGGGTCAAAGGACAACAGGGACAGTGAATTAGGTGTAAAAAATTGCGAAAAAAATTAATACATTTCCTGGGAGCAGAGCAAGCACTAGAAAAGTAATATTTTCAAATAAAGAAAGAAGAAAACAGCTGATATTACTAGTTACGACAAAAGGAAGAAGGAATTTAAGAAAAAAATTCATCCAATAATATTAACAAAGATGTTGAGCAAACCAGATAGCCTGCATAAAATTGCTTTTTAGTAATAAATAACTGATTTAATATCAAATTATTGGATGCTACTTCCACAACTCACCTTGACAGCAGTCTGTTGAGGCCTAAAGTTCCAGCGCATTGCACCACTCTTATCAGCATTAAACCTGATAAGCAGCTCTCTCTCAGGTATTCTTTCCATTTGTTCGATCTTCTCTCCTGCTTCTTCTCTCTTTACAGTTCCACCTAATCCTGTTGCCTAAACATACACAAGAAGAAGAGGCATGAGGCATGAGGCATGGAGGCTGAAAGATTAACCCTTCAAACTTAGGATATATTAGCCTGCACCAGACAAACAAAACTAAACCTCTGGATTAGACTGTCAGTGAGCGAGTCCTTGAATCCCTGTTCTGGTCTCTCGACTGTGTACCAGAATTTGAGTACCCACCATGGCTGACCTGTTAAAAAGCCACGTGAATCAGGTTGAAGGGAAATTCGAAATGCACTTTGGGCAATGAACGAGTCTGTTGAGGGACTAGAACAAGGATGTTGGCACTGCTTTGCAGACATTACTAACAAGTGCAAGATAATGTCTGCTATGCAGACTAAGAATCTACAGGTCTAGTTCGAACTTTGCCATCACATTTTGGCAAACTGACTGGTCTGGTCAGTAATCAGTGACACTAGTCAATTCAGGAGAAAATGGGATGACATACTCAGTTAAAACAAATTTTCCAACCGGACTGAAGCATTTCATTTAAGTTTTAACTAAAATTTTGATTACTTCTCAGCGGGACTAGAAGCAGGAATAATTTTTGGACGTGAAACAGTAATTTTCAGTCAGGCCAGACCAACCAGTCAAAGAAGAACACCTCCCAGAAAATTTTAACCAGGCCCAAGTTTTTTTAAAGGTGGATAACTCTATCCACTGGATAAACCTCTACCCAGTGGATCACGCAATTATTGGTTTCCTAATAATCATCTGCTGGATAGGGATTTATCCAGTGGATAACTCTACCCAAGGTTTGATTTTTGCAGATTAATTATTTGCCCCAGCCTTCGACTTCGGCAAATATTATTGATCTGCGTGCCACTGAAAAATCACGATATTTTACTCAACATCTTCCAATAATTGCCAATTATTACATAACTTACCTGGCAAAAGAGACGATAAAGAGGAACAGCAAGGTAAGAGAGTCCCACCACTGTTATTACCAATGCAATCACATATATGGCTGTTGTACTGTTCCGTGTATTAAAAGCAAGCGAACTCTTATAACCTGCACGTGTCCCTACAAAACGCCGTGTTCCATAGTACATCAAACTTGAGTCAAATGTTATCAGAGGTAGCTTGGCTCCATACAAAGCACTACTCGTTTTATTAAGATGCTTAAAGCATCTGGAAAAAATCGTTCTTTGTTGAATACCGAACTGCAAAATTCGCGATGAATTGTAAACATATCGTGAACTTAAACTCCATGAAAATCTCGAATTCCGAAGCCGAAGAAAAGAGTCCTGATAGAGAGTCCTTTGAGACCGGGAAGCGACTCGAAGAAGCGACCACAGCATGAGAAGATTCTGGGATAATTCACTCTGCAAAAATCAGTAAATTAAAAGCATCGATGACCTTTCCTGTGGTGAGTGTTCCTTAAAGCGTTCTTGAACAATAAACCTACAAACATGTCCTAAAATGCGCTGTGACGAAGAAACTCGTCGGCCATCTTGCCTGTTAGGGTAAAGGAGACTGGGACGAGAAAAAGTCGATCCCGTACCCAGACCCCACGCGACGCGCTTTTTTCTCCCCCGCAGATCCTGGAAAATTGATCCTGGATATAGGCTCGATTTCCATCGTCTCCCTGGCCTCCCACGCAGGTGTTTTAAGGGGAGCTCTTTTTTCATCCCTCCTCACTCCTCCTCCTTTCATTCCTCCCTGGGGAGGAATGCAAGACGAGTCCCCTAAAAACGCCTGCGTGGGAGGCTACCGTCTCCCGGGTCCAGTCTTTCATCCTCGTCGAAGAGAGAGGAGGCGGGGGGAGGGGGGGAGGAGTGCGGTCTCATTTTTCCGAACAGCGGTTGGTAATCGAGCCTAGGAGGGCCGGGCAGTACAGGAGTAATCTGAAATGAGTAGTCAGCCTTCTCTCTCTCTGGCGCCCCCCCCCCCCCCCCCCACTCAACGGGGGGGGGGGGTGTGCATTGTATTCTTTTTTCTCTTTTTTTTCCACACTTTTTTTTTTTTTTTTTGGGGTGGGTTTGGGGGGGTGTAGCCTGAGGAAGGGGTGAGGGTGGTTAGTTCTTTTTGCATAATTTTTGTGTAAAAACATACAACATACAACTATTTTCACTTATCCACAAACAACCCACCACCCACACCCCCCACACACAACACCAACCAACACCCACCCCACCCCCACCGATAATCAAAATTTTTACTCATTCCCTCTCTTCGCGGGGGCCGGCGCCGGGGGCCCCGGCCGCCCCACGGCGGCATCGGGGAGGGGGGGGGGGGGGGGGGGGGGGGGGGGGGAGGGGGGTTCTTTTTTTTCGAAAAGCGGGTGGTAAACGGGGCCAGGAGGGGCGGGGGGTACAAGGGGAATATTAAAAAATTAGTAGGCCTCCTCTCCCTCTGGGGCCCCCCCCCCCCCCCCACAAGTTAGGAGGAGGAGACTGGCTTACATCAGTTTCTCTTCTTTAGATATTCCCTGTATTTATTTACTTCTTTTGGGGGTTAAGAAGGTGGGGCTAACCCGAGAGCGAGTGGGGTTTGTGCTAACTAGTTGTCACTATTTTGGTGTAAACTGCAAACAGGGCCTTCCAGATGGGAATGAGGCGAGAAAAGGGCCATTTATAGGAGGAATAAAAGACGTATGTCATAGAAAGGCATAAACTTCTCGTCTAAAATAATGGCACAAAAAGTGACTTCGCAGCTTTCATAAGATGTAACTTATAATATGCAACATAATATCCTTGTGTAAATGGCACAGTTCGGGTCTTATTAATATGTGTCTTACTTTTCCCTGTATGAATAGCACTAACAAGAATACTTTTAAGGTTGCTAGAATGTCATCTCAAGAATAAACACATTCCAGTAATGTTTAATATATGAAACTTTATTTACAATATACTATAATGCAATTTTTAATAAATACAATATTGATACTACTATTGTACTTATATAAATAACTATGGAACTCTGCAACTTAGACTAGCTGAGGTGTGGTTTCGTTTTGTACAGGGATAAAATAGGGACATGTTTTCTCCTAGCTGGCCATCATAATAATAAAAGCTGTAATGCTGTCTAAAATTCAACTTTAGATTACTTTATAGTATTTTTGAGAGCACTGAAGTTATTATTTATAAAAGCAATAGCAAAATTTTTGCTATGACCATGTTTATTCAGCCCGGTATAAACACCAAGAAGTTACACAAACCTTGACTACTTCTCAAGTTTGCATAACTGTCCCCTGATAATGAGGGCGAGTTATTTCAGCTATGAAATATTCTCTAAAACACTACACATTATTTCATCTTCTCTACTGAACTCTATCTCATCTGCACTATGCTTTTTTGATTCATCAACCTGCAAGGACAAAAACATGATATCAAGTATTTTTTGATTGTAATATCATAGGTGACGAATTACTCCTTAATTTTGGCTCGAAATTTCAGCGTTAATTTGTAATTTCACAAATGAAATTACAAAATTGCCATGGCAACCTTCCATACGTCTGAGTGTCAAGATGGCGACGAAGTTTTAAAATGTCATGAATGAAGATGTCAGGGTACAAAAAGATGCACATCAAGAAGGATTCTAACAGGTATTTTGTCGAAAAACTCTGAACTTAAGCCAAATTTAAGCTCTAAACGTTCGAGTGCAGGAGCTCTCGATCGATACGATCCAGGATAAACATATCAAAAATCCAAGATTGCTAAGGTAATTCGTCACCCATGATATTAATAGGTAATCAAAATTGGTATACTCGTGAAATTAGGGAATAATTTCACTTGCGTTTTGTCCAAATCCTAATAAGTTAGGATTTGGACAAAACACGCGTGAAATTATTCCCTAATTTCACTCGTCACCATTTGATTACACATACTAATAATTTCATGACTAGACTCAGTCCGATAGCTATTTTCATACTTAAAGAGTCAATTATGCAATTTAAGATCCAGGGAAAGAGAGATGATGACATCGAACAACATTTCAACAACCTGTGTGGAAGTCATCATCAGAGAATATTGATAATGTAGGCGATGACACTGGGAGTCCTCCCTACCCTATTAGTATAGGTAATAGCATGATCTGTAGTGATATCTGGCATAAATACCGCAAGTGATATTTCGAAATTGTTATATGTAATTTCACGAGCCGTTAGACGAGTGAAATTTGAGACAATTTTGACATATCACGAGTGGTATTTATGCCAAATATCACATACAAATCATGCTATTATTTGTTTATACTACTACCTGCAAAAGGTTTGTAATTTTCCCATGTAGGTATTTCAAATTAAGCTGAAATACCAGTGCTCTAAGCCAATCAAATTGCAGTAATTTTTCATGTAGTAGTATAAAGCCATTATCCATTAAGCTCTTCGATATTACGGTAAACAATATTAATCTGTGTTAAGAAATAGCAGTAAATTTTGAAATAAACCCCAATCAGTACTGTACCTCCATTTGTTCATATGAACCGTCTTGTTGGCAAGAGGCTAACTGTAAGGAAGAAGCACATGACTGCAGCATTGCAGTTACTCTGTCCAAATGTCTGAAAAAAATGAAGTGTTATCATGATTTATATTCCTTGATAAAGGGGTACAAGGGTTGTGTCCAGCCCTGAAATCCAGCCCCCAGAATTTATAAAGAATTATAAACATGTCTAAAATGGGATGACCTAAATTGTTCAAGGTAGATATTACAGCTGTAGGTTATAGAAAGTCAAACACTACATCAGTATAATATTCATCTACCCACCCCCGCCCCCCCCCAAAAAAAAAGACTGTGTAAAAGAATATTCATTTTTACTGCTATACCAAAGTATTTTATTCAGACTTAAAAGTTAATGTACATTATAACATCATTGCTTCACTGATTACCCTGGGATTGAAGGTGTCAAAGAACACCGAGCAAAACACGGTACTCTTTAACAAGTAACATACTAAAAAGCAACTCAAAAAGTATTGGTTTTAAATCACTTAAGGTATTAGATCTGCTATTAAGCCCTTCATTTCAAAACTTTATTTCTCAAATAATTATAAAGAATTTCCCCAAATAAAAATTACATAAAGCTATCAAGGTAGACCTGAGCACCTACATGTAAGGTGTGATTTCCGATTTATATCGCAGCCTCAAAAATCAAGGATTGCATGTTTCTGTCTTTCTCTTGATAAATAGGAGTAAACAATAAATTGGAACTGAATTATCCTTAGATTGGTAATTTACCTTTAATATCCTGCCATTGATCATCAATTTTTCCTTGAGATATAAAGGTGAAATTTTTTGGTAATAGACCTCTTTCATGACCTGTTACTTCAGGCACTTGCCAAAAATGCCAAAATGTTTCCTTATTGCTGGGAAATTAGGATATTTTCCCTTAACAGTATGTGAATAAACCTGGCAAGTTTCATGGCCGTATTAATATTGTGTCGGATTTCAGCCCAGTGATTATAATATTTCCAAGATAACACTTTTAGATACCAACTTTGGCCTTCATTTACCTGGCGTCTATGGAACGAAATTGCTTCATTTTTGGAATTTGCATTCGGGTTAAGAGTACATTTTAAATAAGTGATTCTATAAGCATGGTCAACTTTTGACCATCTAGCAGATCTAATACCTTAATTTAACTTGGTTTCCAATGAACCAATGATCTCTGGAACCATGTTAACAGAATGGATTTTACAGTAACCAAGAACAGGAAGAACTTACTTGTTTAATTTGTCAGCTGTTTCTAGTCGCTGTTGTTTTTGTCTTTCCATCATGACTCTTAATGTCTCTCTAGCCTGCAATGAGATAGAAGTACAACTTAACACTACAAAATAAAACCATCTCTTCTATTACAAACTGAGCAACTTACAGTAGTTAAACCATGGAATCCATGGAATGCTTGGTATAAACTCCTTTGGACTATATAGATGACTTCAAAATATTCAAAACCTTTGCGGTGACACCACTTGCTTGCAGCCCTTGATTCCACTTTTGACCTTATTTTTATGCTTTATTGGACTATAGACCATGGATTATGGTTGTACTTTTGTTGATCAGATCAATATGTCTATCATGCAGAGCATCCTTTATTACCACACATTTGGATCATATCAGTCCTTCAGCCTCAGGGAGAGAGACCATGGGCTCTTACATTTTTAAGGCAGTTTCAGTCATAATATATAACAAAACTCAAAAGAATACAGTGCACTTCGTTCTCATGTATCAACCTCTCTCCTCCTCATAGCTGTTTTAAACCTTTTTATTATATAGACACGAGTGTTTTACTGGAAAATATACCACTCGTAAAATTCATAAAAACTACATCCGGGACCCGAGTGGTTTATTTTCCATAATCTCACACGTGAGTTTATCAATGACGTAATTTCGGTCATTTCCCTCTATTATTTTATCGATGTCTTTTTGTCTATGTAATAAAAAGAACATTACGTGACGGCTCAAAGACATGAATTTTATTTTCTCGAGGCAAAAACAATATTTTACTCACTTGTTGCACTCATTCGTAAATATTGTCTTGCCACTCAAAAATAAAATTTATATCTTCGTGCCACTGTGTAATATCCTCTATATCAAGTTTTAACAATAAAAAATATTTTACATGTAAGATAAAAAAATAATATTACAAACCTGATGAGGCCTGAGCTCGTTGATCAAGTGATGAATATTGATAAATAATAAATTTAAATCCTCAAGTTTTTCTCCTCTCTGAAAAAAAAAATAAACAATACATCTAAATAATACATAGGTTAACAGGGCTGTGCTCTAGCAGAGCCCGGTGGCCCCTGCACCTAACTTTTGCTCTCGGGCGACTAGAAAAGCTCAGATTTTTCATACAAATCATATGCTGGGCACTCTGGATTTTACAGGTTCAGAGCACTGGTATGTATAATTTACTGGCTTTTTCAGCTCTTTTGAATTGTGCATAGTAATACAGATTAACAATAAAATATGCTATTTTTTTGTTCATCTCAACTGCCTACACTGAAAAGTTAAAGGTAGGATATTAGAATAATTTTGAATTTGTATGTGTAATCAAACGGTGATGAGTGAAATTAGGGGATAATTTCACGCGCGTTTTGTTCAAATCCTTATAATTACTAGGATTTGGACAAAACGCAAGTGAAATTATTCTCTAATTTCACGAGTATACCATTTGATTACCTATTAATATCATGGGTGACGAATTACGTTAGCAATCTTGGCCGATTTTTGACATGTTTATCCTGGATTGTATCGATCGAGAGCTCCTGCACTCTCTCGGACGTTTACAGCTTAAATTTGGCTTAAGTTCAGAGATTTTCGACAAAATACCAGTTAGAATCCTTCTTGATGTGCTCTTTCATGTGTTCAGGTTTTCTAAAACATCTTTTTGTGCCCTGACATCTTCATTCATGACATTTCAAACTTCGTTGCCATCTTGACAATGAGACGTACGGAAGGTTGCCATGGCAATTTTGTAATTTCACACGTGAAATTACAAATTAACCTTGAAAGTTCGCGCCAAATTAAGGAGTAATTCGTCACCTATGATATTATATAAGGTAATTTATTAACTGCATTTTCAATACAATACAATGCAGTACTCCTAGCTGTGACCGTTTTGGTCACTAGGGCCAGAAAAAAATTTGGCAACTTAACTTTATTGCTGTAGCAAAAGACGCCAAATTGATTACCTGTACGATATAATGCAATACAATAACTGTTATTACCCAGGTATCGTCTAGTGAGCTAATAAGCTTGTTCAAAATACATTTGCAAGAAATATGACTTATTTATTTCTTCACAGTATTTAGAGTTTATGTTTGGTGACAATTTCATAAAATTAATAAATTATTATATAAGATGACTTTAAAAAAAGTTAAGCATGGAGCACTGCAATGGAAAGAAACTGACTTTTTTGGTACCTTGGATGATGAAGGTGACTTAATTAGGATGTCTAGCAGCTCCAAAAAGTTGATAACAATAGAATGATTAAGTTTCTTCAGTTCTTTTATTCTATCTACAAGGAAAAGAAATCATTGGTATAAACAAGGGCTCAGTTGTTCGAAGGCCAATTTTGCATTAACCCAGGGTTAAATTTTAACACAGGTTTCTCTCTCCTTTGTTTAAAAGTATCTTCTTGGATAATTTTCTCTTTACTTTTAGAGCATCCAATCATCAAAGTTTAGACTACCAGAAGAATTAAACTCAGTTTGAATGGAATGCTTTCATATCTGAATTCAAATTTGTCACTAAGCCTGGGTTATCTTAACCCTGCTTTGAACAACCCAGCCCAGGGGTTTAAATGAAATGGTGAAGATGACAACGATGATGATGAGGATGATGATGAGAATGATGACAAGGATGATGAAGAGGATGATGACGAGGATGATGATGAGGATGATGATGATGAGGATGATGATGATGATGACAAGGATGATGATGAGGATGATGACAAGGATGATGATGATGATGATGATGATGACAAGGATGATGATGATGAGGATGATGATGATGATGACAAGGATGATGATGAGGATGATGACAAGGATGATGATGATGAGGATGATGATGATGATGACGAGGATGATGACAAGGATGATGATGATGAGGATGATGATGATGATGACAAGGATGATGATGAGGATGATGACAAGGATGATGATGATGATGATGATGATGATGAGGATGATGATGATGATGATGATGAGGAGGAGGAGGATAATGATGATGACAAGGATGATGATGGTGACAAGGATGATGATGAGGATGATGACGAGGATGATGATGATGATGATGATGATGAGGATGATGATGATGATGACAAGGATGATGATGAGGATGATGACGATGTCCACAACAATCAACAACAGACTAACAATTACAGAAGATAACCAAACAAATTCATCACCAAAAGATTTAATCACAAACCAAATCTGCCTTGCTTTGTGTAAAGTCGAGTTATTCCGGGCTGTAGTTCTAAAGGTCGAATAATGGATTCCTCGGTCTAAAAGGCAAAGGAGATTAAAAGAGAAAAGGCCTGCAATAAGCTTGTGTTTATAGGCATTATTTTTTCATGAAGAACGACTTTCATAATAATTTGACAAACACAACAAACTAATAACTACGTCACTGACCTTCATGAGAAAAGTAAAAAATTGAATTTTAGCCATTTGTATAGTTAATAGCATGATTTGTAGTGATTTTTGGTATAAATACCACAAGTGATATTTCAAAATTGTTATACGTAATTTCACGAGCAGTTAGGCGAGTGAAATTTGAGACAATTTCGAAATATCACTAGTGGTATTTATGCCAAATATCACGTACAAATCATGCTATTATTTGTTTATACTACTACACGCAAAGGTTTTGTAATTTTCACAAGTAGGTATTTCAAATTAAGCTGAAATACCACTGCTCTTAGCCAATCAAATTGCAGAAATTTCTCATGTAGTAGTATAAAACATCTCATTACCGTTTAATCTCTGGGTTTAATTTCACTTTGCGAACTTAAAAAGGAGATCAACTTAGATGTTACTTATCAAGTCCACGTCAATTTACCTCGAAAGGAGCCCCAAACATTGAGTAAGTCCCCTTCAGTGTAGGTGGTGGATCAGGAGCTATTTTATTCTCCACATTTTCGTCAGTATACAGTTTGAAATACTGCGATGGAGGAAGAGGAAAGGGACAAACTCCTTCAGCAGCAGCCATATTGAATCCTCTTCCAATAACGCCGAAATGGCTTGTGGGTAAAGATTCTTTTTTCGTACCCAGTCTTTCACGACACTTAGACAAAGACAAAATGTGTTGATATATGCAGCTCTTTTAATTTCCGGGCTCTTTTCTTTTGGAAAAACATTCTCTTCTTTATTTTGAGGAATTCCAGAACGCTTTTAAGCTCCAGCAATAGTATTAAGAAGTATCAGCAGAGATCTAGAGTTCATTGTGCTAGAGGCCACCCAGAAGGTCAGTCATAAAATAGCCCATACACCATTTGCACATTTCCCATAAAGCACCTTATTTGCCCCCCCCCCCGCCCCCCCAAAAAAATTTTGCATAAGCATTGTTTTCAGTTTCTCTTGGGATGGCTGTAATACCCAAGAGAAGTGAAAAAAGAAGGTTATGCAAAATTTTGGGGGTAAATAAGGTGCATTATGGGAGATTTGCAAGTGGCATATTTTACAGATACAACTGATTGTTGGTCAATATGTGGCCAATAGTCGGCCCCTATAATATACCTGTCAACTCACATGCACTATGCGTGAGTTTCACACCTGTGGACTAAACACATTGATCTCAGGCATCAAGGACAATTTCCCACGTCTGACTCACAAATCTGGACAAATTATTCTTTCACACATGAAAATAATGAAAATTCAGTCAAAATAGGCGTTAAAGGATGACTTTGTGTCCCGTTTTGTGTTCTAATGAAATCAAAGCACGCTAAAAATGTCGTCTTTTAAGTGCTCAAAGGTCTTTAGAACATCTGTGGACATTTTTGGCAACGTTCCAAAGTCTTCAGAAAGTCGTCAGAAATCTTCAGAAGTTGCTGGGACGTTTCGGGAAATCCCAGTCCTGACAAGGTGAAAATCTCAAGCATTTGACTCAGAAAAAGTTGGCAAGTATACCATAACCTATCAGTTGACAGTCGATCATTACTTTGTCAATGGCTCACTGACATATCGCTGACACTCAGTCAACAGCCCTGTCCATTGTCAGTTCAGAGGCTAAAATTAATGTTTCAGCATAATTATTAGTTTTGTTGGACATAAAAGAGAAAATTTCTCACCGAAAACTATGGCATTCCGTTGTGGACAAAACATGTACTAGGAAAAAAATTTGGTGGACGAGTTGGGCAAGACCATAAAGCCTGAGCCTGAAAAATGGATAGTCGCCTTTGCCTTTCCCACTTTGGACAGTAATTATTTTTTGGGGCTCAAGATACAAGGTAGAGGGGGACATTGGGGGGTACCCAATACCGTAATACCGTAAGAAAAAATGGCAAATACCGAAATACCGCGTCGAAAATTGTCCAAATACCGATACCGCATATTTTAATCATATTTATAATCGTTTCCGCATACTTATGGTTGCTTCCATCTAGTACGTTTACTTATCTCAGGCATTTATGCACCAGATGTGCATGTTTTTTTTTAAATATTTTGGTAGTTAGCAAAATTTTCGCAAATTTTCACGGAAAAGTAAACTACATTCGTTCAACCTTTTGGTAGGTGGACCCAACAGCTAATTAACTCCAATAAAAATAACTCTTGAAAGCGCGAAAAACAAACCAATCCAAACCCTTTCCACGCACGTCTAGTGCGAGTTTTGATAAGTGACTGACCCTTAGAAAACTTATTGGGGGGGGGGGGGCGAAGTACAAAAAAAAATATTCGCGCAAGGGAAAATTAAATGAAAAAAAATTCATACAAGGATTTTGATAACGAAAAAAAATTCCTGCGCCTCGAAAATTCTGTCTCGACTGTCTCACACGCCGCGCCGGTAAGAGGCAAACTTACCAAATTTTAATTCTCGAAACCCGACATCTATACTTATTCTTGTTGCGATAATGTTAGCCTCCTTCGCCCTCTTCCAAGAAACTGCCACACAGTCAATGATAACCACGCCGCCTTCAACCTCAGCGATCTCAGCCATTGTGAGAAAACGTGTAAGACCTCGAATTACCACCGGCTCAAGTACACAGATCGAAAAGCCTGGTAAGGTGACTTGAGATGACTCATTATCATTGGATGCAGCAACAATCACATTGTATATTATCGACCATTAACTGTCACAAAATGACCCACAAATGGTGTAATCATTTACTGTTATGTCTCAAGACTTCTGAATTTTAACTTTTATTGACCTTTATGTCCTACTGTGTTTTGTTTTGCGTATTGTATCGAAATGAAAGCGCAAATAAACGGTACCGTAATACCGTGAACAATATTATTTCACCGAATACCGTCAACCAAAATGATGAAAAACCGCATACCGCAGAACTAGATGATACCGCAATACCGTACTGAAAAAATGAAAATTACCGAAATACCGCATGAAAAAAAGCCCAATACCGCAATACCGTAAACCCCCATGTCCCCCTCAAGGTACAAGATACAAGGTTTGTCTCTTCACTCAATACACCACTGATATGTTACCAATACTTGACCGATGGTTCACTGATGCATTGCTGACACACTATCGATACTATCGCGACTGACTGTTGACCAATGGTTGACCAATGATCTGTCGATATGTCTGTCAATACTCGACCAATGCAAGACCAACACTCGACCGATGCGCAACAGGTCCTCAACAACACTCAACAGAAAATATTATATCGATCAAGTTGTCGACAGACACTCGGCCAATATATCGATCGATATGTCGTCCAAAACTCAACCGATATGTTGACGGATACATTGGTCAACACCTGCCATGAGACACAAGATCCATATTAAGTATAAGACTTAGTATTAAGTTATCTTATGTTGACACTAATAATTCTTTGTTATAGGCATGGCATCAAATGCTGTTAATGGGTGTCCATCCATCAGAGTAATTATACAGCAGTGTCTGTCAGCTAAATTACAAGTCCAGCCACCAACAGAAGACAGTGATGCTGAGTGGGTTGAGGTGCGAAATGAAATAAGCATTGGGGACCCAATCATCCAGACCCTAAGAAAAGAGAAGGGCTTGGCCCTAGCCCCATGGGCTCAATTTGGCCTAAAAATAGGGTGGGATCCCCATGCCCCCCAGCAGGGGGGGGGGGGGGAAAGTCATCTACACGGTGTCTGTTTCTCTTTGGACAGGAATCCTAAATACGACGAGTTGGGGAACGGATGGTTCCTACTTTTATATGGAGGACACACTCCAGTGAGACACTGGGTCTGCATATATATAAGTCCTCAGACAAATGAAATCGCCAAAAGTGAAGGCGTTTGAGTTGCCTTGAATAAACGAACACCAGTCATTGAGAAAGGTCACCAGTTGCTAGGTGTACTTGGCTCTGGTAGGCAAGCGGTTAAGCAGGCTGCAAACCCTGACCAGCAGTTCCTGACAAATTCTACACTTTTCCCTCCATGTCATATTAATTTACTAAATAATTGTAGGAAAACAAAAATTACACTTTTAAGGAGGCCCTGTTAGGGTAAAATTTTCAAAAGGAACATGGCCTTGAAACAGCGACATGGGACAGAAGAAATGGTGACAAACTACACAAAGACATGAGTTGAAACTGCGACAGGGACAAAGAAAGGCACAAATTCTACAGTAAAATACCGACAGTGACATGGCTTCCTCCTCTGTCAAATACACAAAACAACAGGCTTTGAAATTCAGACTTAAGGGCCTCTTTAAGCAATGATCGTGAACAGGTGGAAGGTACAACCAGAAACTCTGCATAACGGCTTTGTTCCCAGAAATTATGCTTTTGTGTGTGTTTACAAATTAATAATGTATTTTCTCCATGCAGTTCCCTAGATGAAGTCTAGATGTTAATACATGACATGCATGCCTTGTAGGCTAATAACACCCTCCAGTCAGCAAATGACTTTCCAGATTTTGCACAGCATACAAACATGTACATAATTAGCATACTGAATACTGGTAAATTATATCACTTAGTGAACTTGCTTTCAGATTAGTAGAGGCATCATTGTCTACCTTTGTTTCCTCAAAGGCTCAAATCTGGACCTTATACCAAAAGTTGGTGAGTTGGTATGGCGTGTTCAGCTCTCCTGTGGACAAAATCTTTTTTCTGCAGGCTGCCAGCATGGCATTATTGGTATTGGCGTAAAGACCGGCTATATCTTCTTGCTATGCATTGAAAGTTTTTCTTTCAGCTACCATAAATAATAAGCATTTTAAAAAATACTGTATGCTACCAAAGCTCTAATAATAGACAGTTGCATAAGTAGACAGCTCTACTACATTATACTATTAATAGCAACCTTACGTGTAAGTTGACAGAGCCTTGTTTGAACTCTCTACTTTAAAGCATTCACCTCCAGTTGCCAACAGTTTTTCTTGTTTACAACGGTATCAGCTTAAGAATGTTTTGACTGTATTTCTAAGCGATTTTTTTTATCAAGTTAGTTTCATGTATTATTCTCTTATACAGAAGCCGCAGAAGCAATAACAATTTCCATTTCAGAACGTTTCTTTTTGCTTTGTATATTTATGTATAATGTGGACATTTGCTTTTTTAAACATATTGACTTGTTATTTTATTTAATTGAATTGATTTCTTGATGTATTAAAAAGGATTATTTTGTATTTCCTCTTTTCAGTAAAATCTATTTTAAATGTAAAGTTAAGTGAGCCCACAGGCAAACCATCCAATGTGTCAGTTTTAGATCTTCCTGGGGATGTTCTTATAGTGCCACAGGTAAACAATATTGTATCTACATAAAAGCATTTCATTCCTGTTAAATCACTTTCCATTCAAACGTCTGTCATGCAAACTATATAGATATCTTCACCGTGACAGTATTAGCTCAGTCGCTAGAGCACCTGACTGCAGAGCTGGTAGCCTGCATAGCATGACGGTTTTGGTTGGGCGCGCTAAGTAATAAAGGCGGGCGAGTGCAGAGAAGCCGCTCGTTCTCGCACGCCTTACGAGCGAATTTCGCGGCCCGCGGCTTCGCCGCTCGTGCGCCCGGCTCGACAAAACCGCCATGGTACGCAGGCTTCAGAGCTGGAGGTCGCGGGTTACATTCGCCGGGCCGGACCAATACTTAACTTAAAAATAGCGGAGAAATGCGGGTACTGCCTTTGCCCGGCAAGCGGCTAGACCTTTTTGCGGCTCGGATGACCATGTAAAATGGCGGTCCAGTCTCCAGAAGGAGACGGATATAAAATAGCGTCCTCGATTAGAACGTTCATGTTAAAAAGAGTGGGGAAATTTCATCACCCCGAATCGCAGTCCATGATTTGCTGAAGCTTCTGGGAATGGCACGAACCATTAGATTTTCTCAGTAACCAAAGTTTCTTGTTTTTCCATGTAAATGGAATAAGTTTAAGTACCCCAGGTTTTCAAGAATTAACGTGCGGCATTTTTACTGAAACTTGAATTTTTTTCCTCATTGCTTTTACAGGCCACACTGGGTGGAAAGATGAAAGGAAAAAGTATTCAGTATCATTCAAATATTTCAAAAGAAGAAGGAAGGCTATTTTATGAAAAGTTTGTTTTTCTTTGTGAGGTATTAACTATAAGATGGATGAGCCATATCACATCAAGTAATTTTTATGACATCGTCTGTTTTTAGTCCATAAATATAAATGCTACCAGAAACTCATAAGGGGTTAAATCGACCCCTTATGAGTTTCTGATGCTACTCAATTCTGAGTCGCTTACTCAGTGTCTGGAAGCGTATTTTCGGGATCCGGTATTTAATAAAACAGAGCGGGATTCGGGAAAACGCAAAAATTCTTGACGGGATACTGGATTTGATCGCTACTTGAGAAGATTGGCACGGGATGTGGTATTAGGAAAACATCCGGTATGCCGAAAATGCTGGAAGCAAGGATTGAGCGGTGTGATTATCGAAAACGATGCTTAGTGTAACATTACCAAACGCTTTAACACTTTATGTTTTTCTTTGCCCAGGAGACAATTCAGTCTAGCTCACCAAGCTCATCCGTCAAACATGGTAAGTTCGTAAATTAGACTCTGCTTTCTATTGAGTAATTTCTCTATTAAGTTACTAATTTCCTATACGCTTGCACTTGACTATCACTCGGTACATGCTGATAGGATGATTTCGGTCTTACAAACATGCCTCTCCTTATGAATACGTTCATGACAAGAAAACCGCCCTTTGAATTCTTACCCTGCCTTCCTCTTTAATCCTGACGGTTTTTGTAAAGGGAATGCTTTACTCTGTTGACTGTCGTCTATCTGCATGCAAACGACAGTCTATTTGCATATGGGTGAAACCGCCAATCTGAACCTCCCGTAAGCGACCACCCAAAATGCAAAGACTGAGTGGTCGCTTACGGGAGATGGTCGTTTACAAGGATCGAACCACAGGGCGTCTCTTTCGAGAAGAGGTCCAGGCACATCTATATGGAAGATAATTTATTGCATACAACGTCTAAGTTAGCACATGTATAGTTCCATGTTGTTCTAAGTAACATAGTGTACACAGCGAAAATAGAGATCAGGGAACGCGTCAAGTAGTCGCTTACAAGAGGTTAAAAACAATGGAAAAATCGATCGTTAACCGTCAGGCCAAAAAAGTGGTCGCGGTCGTTTACAGGAGGTGGTCGTTTACTAGAGGCTCCAAATGTAACGCTTTGACTTAGAAGACCTTGGTGTTCTTGATTGGCGGTCGCTTATGGCAGGTGGTCGCTTACGAAAGGTGATCGCACATGGAGGTTCGACTGTACGTCTCCTTCCGTGCTGGGCGTCGGCTATGCGTAGGGAACACCCGTATATAATCGCCCATTTCCTTAGCTTCCGCCCCATAAACAAAAGCAAAGCCGATCGTAACTTTTTTTATTGCACTTCAACTGTTTGTAAAAACCTGTTAAGCAGATAGCATTTTGGGGCATGATCATGCATGAGGTGAGTTTGAAGCAAAAAAAATTAAATTAGACCAAGGATAAAACCAGGGGGGAGTACAAAACAAAGTATTATAAGGGTAGGCTTCGCCCCAAGGTCCAACCGGTTACCCTTAAATGTATCAGTTTTGACAGAAAGGTACCCCTTTCGTATACCCTCGTTTGAAAAATGGTACCCCTTTCACGTACCTTCTAACTGCTGTAAATGCACTGTCTTTGAAATATGGAACAAAAAAAACGTTTTCTCGACTTTTTCAGTCACAGCCATAAAATGCATTTGTTATCCCTTGTGGGCCTTTCGAGTGAACGAATGACAGATTTCCCAACCCTTTCAAATACTTCAACTAGTGAAATCCCTAAGCTTTCATATACTTGAAGCCTGATGTGTACCCCGTTTGGGCTGAGCCTTCCCGTATAGGCCATTAAAGGGATCGAATTGAACCACAACGTACTCAAATTCTTGCTCTATCATGAAGAGAAAATGATGACCAAGAGATTGCTGGTTTTCGCTGGGAAACAAAAGTTGCTAAACTGTTTGCTTAAGGGGTTTCGATACAGTTTTTCGGCGACCGTACCGATATTTTTCAATCGCCTTAAAAGTGGTTTTATCCTTGTCCGATCGCTTTAAAATTTTTACCAAAGACAAAATGTAGTTTTAAGTAAATATATTTCGAACTGTATCGGAACACTTTAAGGCTTTAACGAGTTCTATAATTTATAGAAACCCGAAGTATATCCTATGATGGTGACCTCAATTGAAGTTTATCGGATTCAAAGTTTCGATTTGATTCAAATTCTTATGGATTCATTTTCGTTCATTGGACTTTGTCGTGATTTGGGTCAAGATTTTACCGCCAAGTACGTGTCTAAAGTACTTCTAATTAATGGTTTTCATTTTAGGTACTTATGGAAACAGACAAGTTCTGAGCGTTGATACCAACGGACCATTTACACATGTCCTCGACTTTTAACGAATCGTGCGTTATTTATTTCGGAGACATTTTGAGTCTGTTTAAATCAATAAAGTGTTTTTTTGTTTTTTGTTTTGTTTGCTTTGTTTGGTTTTTTAAAGCCCTTGTACGTTTGCCCTTCAAAACAAAGTCTCGCACTCAATTTACAAAAGGAACTTATTTTATTACAACACTACGCCAAATACAGGGTCTCCGGAGGGGCTGGATAGAGGGGGTTTTTAAGATTGGAACAATTCTTCCTTTCATCTTTTCCAATTCATGGAGAGCCACCTTTCCGAATTTAACAAGCTGTAGCGACAATGCCGCAGTAATTAAAAGTTTGGTGCATTACTGTTATGAAAGGATAATAGTTTAGATTCATTTTTAGACTTTTTAGAACACCTAAATTAGAATTTTCTCGAGCCCCTAAGTAGCTCACCGTTACGTTTGCGAAATACCCTCTCCCCTTCCCTCTAAAGTTTGCTTTGCGTCCCGAATGGATTGTGCTTGAGTGGATTTGTTTATCAATTTGCTGGCCTGTGTCCTAGCTCTCTCGGCTTTACGCTTAGCTTGGGCTTGATTGCCGAGAGACCTTGCAAGAAGGCTAGTAAATTGGCTCAATAAACTGTTACCGTCCCTAAAGTGAACTTAAGCGTTAAAGACATTTAAAATTAAACAACCGCCTTTGTGCTGGCCTGGCTGTCGCACATTAGAAGGATGCGACGCCGCGTGATCCTTAAAGGGGAAAATGCCGGAACTTTTGTAGACTTTGTTAAACGACCTTAATTGGTGTAGCAATTCATACTAGATCAGTATGTTTTGTTTACAACGTGGGGTTGCTCTTCCTGTTAGTCGCTCCGCTTTGCTCCCGATTTGGCGCTTCGCTGACATTTTCTTTATTTTCGGTCGCGCTCAGTCCTTTCTCGACATGTGGACAAGTCACAAAGGGAGAGAGTAACTCACTATTTGTATTCAAAGATAAGATCACAAGATATCAGCGTAAAATAGCATTTAGCGGTAAGTTAAAGGCAAGTACCTGAAGAATTCAAATAGTGGGGGAAAAATCACACAGACTAAGTTCCCTTTTTTTCTAATCCAAGTAACTTTATTTTCTTTTTAAATTTTGCTTACATTACACTCCGTCAAATCCCCAGCTAGCCTGTTTAACTCGTGTCAGTGACTTAAAGGCGACACTGGGAGAAATAGACTTTCACCTTACACCCGCGATAAAAGTCAGGATTACAACCGCTTTGTATTACTTTGCCACTTGGGTCGTCGCTGCTAAAGGGCAATAGCCAATTAGCAAATCAATTTGCAGACGTCTCTGCATTTCCTAGAGCAACCACGCCAGCTACACTCGTACCAGCAATATGCATTACAAACCCTGCGGCAAAGTCCTCTTCGCTTTCTGGATCCTACAAAGTAATTCAAATAAACGCTGGGTAGGAGTATTTGTTGTGATGAACTCTTACGGGCGCGTGAACCCTATAATCTTTGTGGGCACGCGACGCTAACACTTTGCTCCTCAACTGAAACCGATTTTGAGAAAAATATAACGACTGTTTGCAGTCTTTTTGCAATTTTTATTTCCTTTCCTTATTTTATTAAAATTGCTAGAATGGACTTCTTTATGTGGACGCATCACACTGGCGTTAAATGATGTACAGAGTCTACAGAGAAAATCTCATTCCAGTCTGAATTATTGCACGGGGTGTAATGCTGGTATGACTGAATGATTGAGCAAATTATGCAAATAACTTGTTTTTTTTCAAGTTAGTCAATTCCAACTTGCGTTACGTTTCCTTTTACCCCGGCAAAAGTGTGACCCGTTCAACATCCTTCAATTCCAATTTACCATGGCCAAGTGGTTTTTACCCCCTACAGTAATTCCGCCTCACATTTCTAGTCTGTGCAGTTCATTTTTTTCCTCACCTTCCAATGGCATTTCAGCGACATAAGCTTCTTCCTCGTCCCACAGTTCCTTTGTATCATCCTGACTCAGTCTTCCCTTGGTAACACGGTAAATTGGCAGGTTTGCACATAGATCCGCCATCTCTGTGCTCAAAATTGATCGGTCTTGTAGTTTGCCGACAACCTTGTAAGTTTCGACGGTCTGAGGCGCTATTTTTACGTCGGCTTTACTCAGCTAAACAAAAGGGTTAAAAAGTTTGAAGTTAGCGTAATTAGGGACTGTGCAGTAATAATCAGGAGTGGGGCTGAAAAATGAGCCTTACACAGAGTAATATTACGTAGCACCCCTGCCAACAAAGGCAAAATAGCTGTACTCCCCTTTCTGGTCACTTGAAAATTATGACGACCCCCCCTTTGAGTTATATTTACATTTATTCACTCCTTTGGTAATGTAAAGTTTTTCGACAACTGCGTCTGGAACACCCCCAACTGGTTTAACAGCCCCCTTCCTGATAAGTGTTGCACAAATCCTTATGACTTTACTTGAAAGAAGGAATCGGCCTTAGACCTGTTGCCGTAGGCAGACGATCCGTCTCAGATCTCTAAAGCTTGCAAATGTTGGGTTGTGAGACAGTCGTAGAGACAGTCGCCAAACTCATTTTTTATCGTCACTTTATTTAGCCAATTACCAAACGTATTTACGTCTGTACATCTATAAGATCACCTCACGTGAAGTTTAGCTAGGTTGACCTGGTGCAGCTAGCCTTAAAAGGGAAATACTTAGAACTCCTGTCGTTATTTTGAGACGTTTTTGATCGAGTATCTAAACTATTACTGGGAAAGTGCGTGATTACTTTAGTTTGCATCATCATGATTTGTGATTGGCGGAAACATTTCCCGCTAATTTTTCAAACCAATCAGTACGCGCTTAGCCTGCGCACAGCCGTCTGAAGCAAAGGGGATAAGAGACGTCTACACGAAGTCTTTACCTGCATTGCCCGTGCGCGTCACTCGCTTGGCACTGGCTACGTTTATTTACTTTGAGGTGTGTTTGGTTTGTCGGATTTTCCGTGTTTTGGCGGTACAAGATTACCACTTCTCTGAAATACCAAATCATTGTAAAAAAGATGTATCATACCAGACGTTTATTGGGTATTTTGAACAAAAGTGCTTCAAAACAAATAAAAGCCTCACTTTTGTTTGGCTTATTCCTCACTATCTCGGCCACGGGTACATAAATTTGGGCTGTGACTAGAATGGATACCCCCAAATCAGGCTGCAATCGTCACTTAAAATAAAAAAGTAGTGAATAAAAGAAGGACGAAAACGGAGTACGTAAGGCTTGAACCCAGATAATTTGAGTTATTATCCACATCCATATCGACTACACCATCAAGGGCAAAATGCCGATATCGGTTATTTTAAAGGTACTTTACCTAGCATTGCTAATTATCTAAAAGCTAACAGGGTTTAATCAATGTACTTCGATGCTAAACCCATATATACTGTTTTCCTTACACAACTGGCTCTCCGAGTTTCGCATTTTTCTAAATTAAATGGTTCTCTATCAGGGCAGAAGTGCGTTGTGTAATAATCATGAGGTTTCCAACTACCCATAAATTTTTCTGCGGCTGGAAGTATGAGGAGATGTGCGCGCCGCGAAAGGAGTGGAAGCACGCGAGGAGATGCATGACTACAGAAAATACTTACCACATTTAGAAGTCTCATTAATTCCTTTGGCCGGGGAGCATTTCCAGTCGATTGACTCAAAAAGCAGGATTTCGCCTCTGGCAAGCGGTTCATCACCAAATTCTGCAAAAAAATGAGAATGATACAAGACGCAAATATTTTTAACAGCTTTTCTAAACAAGTCGGAAAATTGCCGTGTTTTAAGATATAGACTGATGGGCATAATTTTCCTAAGCCGCACATAAAAAAAACTTTGGAGGCAATCGCCTATAGCAAAGTGACTGTCTTGGGACAAAATTCTCTAATCTAATTGGCTATCAGCGCCCTAATTTCAGCGTTTTGAAGAAGGACATTAAGGACATTACGCGCCATCGCGCGCACGCAAGCGCGGTAGCCGGGATAAGAAAACGATGGATTTTAAGAGAAAATGCGGACTGCCAGCAGTCTATGATTTTTTTGGCACCATTGAAAACTGTTAGCAGTGTTCATGTACCCACCCTTTGGAAATCGTAGATGGTATCCCCCGCGTCTTTACCAGTTGATGCTTCTCGAACCTGAGAAGTTTCAAGTCTTCTCCCAGCGTCAACTTGAATCCGTTCGTTATAATTTTTCCCATCTCTGGAGACCAACTTTAGAGTGTAACTCTGAAAGATCAGAAAATTCAAATGTTAGATGCTTGTTAGTGCTTATTGCATGATATCATTTCGGCTCTTTCTACATTATGAGCGACCTCTATAGGTAATAGATTGGACTATGAAATATCTCTTTCGTCTCTGTTTGTCTTTGACAGCAACATGAAAGAGCGAGAGGTCTAGAAGACTTCATTAAACAGAACAAATGACTCACAGCTTTCTGTGCTGCATGGGAGATTAGAACCATCGGCGCGACCACCAAAAGAAGCAGCGACAAATGACCCATTGTGAATGTATTTTGTTCTCAGTCCTCTTTCCAGTGTAAGCTTTTTTAGAGCTCAAGGGAATGATGCTTCTGAGTGAGAGATTAGCTGTATTTAAGCAAGTCTGACCCATTGTTATGAGAAACATGAAAATTCTCGGCGAATTAATATTATTTATAGCTTGATAAATATCTCGCTTTGTCGACCTCGTATCAGCTTGACAAGATATTTTTGGTACAAAAAAATATTTCTTATAAATCAATTTATTACAGGCACGCAATAATTTGCGGAAGCGGTTTAAAGAATGTTTTTGCCCTGCTTGGCAGTGAGTCTGCAGTGGGAGCATAAGTTAAGTAAGTTAAGGACTTTCAGCAAGTCGATTGTAATCAGTACTTATATTTATTTAAGAAAGCGTTTATCAGAGATAGAGAACAAAATGAAAGGGCAAATACAACTGTCAAAAATACTTTATGATCGCAGGATAGTGTTTCCTTAAAAGCCACCTCGAGCAACAAGAACCTCTACTCCGGGCTTACTTAACTAAAGCAATTTAAAAATGAATGTGGTAAAATAAAAATTTGATCAAAATTTATTTCTCGTATTGAAATCCGCTTTACCTTTTTATCATATAATATTATTGCAAGATTTTACTCGCTGAAAATTACATACCACTTATACTACTTAAAATAGGATCCGGTACTTCTATTTCTTTCTGGGTTTCCTCGCATATACAGTTGCTGGTTAGAGTTGTAAAAAAGTAAAACGCGATTCTCTCCTAAGAGTCAGTCACACACAAGAATAAAAAACAGCAAAGATCAAACTTTCTATATTCATATCGGAATAATACTGATTTTACTTCCTTGTTTACACACCGATGTTTTTTTTTTCAATATTTTTTTATGGAGAGAGGTAAAACAACGCTTTGGTGGAGCATGGAGGGTTAAAATTCACATAGCCGTCATTAGTTCCGAAATCATTGTGAATAAGCGTTCTGCAGTTTCATGTTATTTTTTAAGTTTCTTTCTTTATTCTTTTTTTCTCTTAATTTATAACAGACCTCGACTCGTCATTTTGTTACGATCGCGATTTTATGTATTATCACAATTAACCGACAATTTTAAACCTCCTTTTTTCCTCTTATATAGCTTTTCTGTTTCTTTCATGATATCATCGGCTGTTATTATTGTGGATAGTATTAGAACTATATAGCCAAACTCTTACGTACTTTTAAGAGAACTTCTTACAAGGTTTACACCTAACTTGTTTTCATAGCCCTTGCGAAGAATGATACCTAATTCATAGCACGAGGTAAAATTACGTAAAGTAAAATTCAGGTAAGTTAGAAGCATCATCAGTCCTTTCAGAAAAAAGAATAAGAAAAATATTCTATTAACTACAAATATACGGGATATTTTTTAGACAAGTCTTAGGATATAATAGACTTTTTTTCTGTCAAAATGGCTGGCAAACTGTTCCATATTTTTAAATCTTTGTATCCTTCTGTATAAAAATGATCTGGCAAAGTTTCTCCGTGAGACGATTTTATGAGATTGCTAGTCCGATCTTCAGTTTACTGCGGGAAACTGGTCGAAGACGGCGACTATATCAATGTTCGCTGTGGAGTCATTGCAGGAAACAGCTGTAATGTCGACTATAAGCACGCACCTAATTTGGCCCGGACAATGTAATTGGAGGGTCTCGATGATAGTCCACCAGTTCATTCAGTGATAACACTTGTACTAAACGTTTAGCTCTGTAACAAATAATTTCAGAGACTTTAACACTCCGAAAAACTAAATTTGATCGCTGAGCAATAAATCAATATATAGGAAAGAAATTGATTCGTCTGAGATTTTCACTGACTTTTTTCTATTGTCTTACCTTCGATTAATGAAAGTTGGCCTCTTACACATTGCAGTCCTTATATTTGGCTATTATTCTCATGAAAGGGTCTCTAAAATTTAAGTTTTGAAAATAGTGGCGGAGAAAAGCATTAGGAATGTCTCGTCAGTTAACCTTTAAATAGCATCTAAGACTGAATTTCGCGGGGGAAAGTACATTTTTATGAGTGAGGGTGATCAAAACAGAATTTCTTTAAACTTAATACGATTGAACATTCGCAAGGCATACAACGAGAAGTAACTCATGTGAGCTCAGTTTTCCGTAAAGAGCATTAAAAATCATGTAAGTCATTGTCAGTGTTGTCGCGTCTATTGTCCGAAATTTGAAGGTTTTTTCAGATATTTCAATTATTGAAGATTTTAGACCTCTCGATCTCACCGAAACTGCTTTTTTTTCTACCGTTAGCCGGCTGTTTTGTGATGCAGGCATTCAGATGGTATTTCAGATTATTGGCTATGAGATTGCGATAATTTATTGGCATCGTCCATAACGTACCTTTTCACTGTTTTTTAAGAGCTCTCAAGATCGAAGTGCACCTGTGAATATAAGTGGTGGTTTTCTCAGTGCATCGAGAGGGGAACGTGAAAACAATTCTCCACTTCTTAATACCGAGTAGGATTTTTTTGGTAGAAAAGGTTTCCACAGCTATAACTCAGTTCAGATGGATATCATCACCGACAAAACTGTAAATTTGCATGAGGAAGCTAAGAATTTGAAAAGTAATTCGTGCATATTAAATACCCTTATCCTTATTTAACAACAGGAGAAAATTTAAAAGCATTTAAAACAAGCGCCACGTACGTTTTTTTGCTGAAATTTTACAAGTGCAAAAGAAGAATGGTGACCTAAACAGGCTAATCGGAAACATATAATTAATGGTGCGTTATTGCGAACTTTTAGGGGACAAAATTAAACGCATTTATACTTCCTTAAGCTGTATTAGCTGAGTAAAGTAAATACCGATCACTTTGTAAGAAGGACAGTCACTTCCTTGATATTGCTGGGCATAAATTTTACATTTCGACACCTATGAATTTGTGGCATCAGGAATCCCTTTCATTTGAGCCCTAGCCAGACAAAACTTCTTAATTTTCAAAATCGAAAAACAAAAAAGAATTAATTCCTATCTATCCAAATCCTTTGTAACGCACACATAGGAAATTTCAAAGTTTTGATCAGCCCCCCTAGGATTGCCAAGTCCCCCGGTCCTGCAGGGGACTCCCTGTTTTAAGGAGGATTCCCCGGTCTGACAGTTTGGAGTTGCGAAGTTAGTCTCAGGGAAAACTGACAACGTCAATGTTTGAATTTAAAAAAAAAACATACCGAAATTTGCCGACACTCACAAAATTCTTTTCTTTGTGTAGTATGAATGCTAAAATCATTTTTGTAGCTCTTTTTATTGCTTGAAAATGACAGATCAATGAGAAAAGCAGTAGCTCTTGTTAGTAAATTTCTCTTCCTTCTGATTGTTTGAAATCTCCAGCTTCTTTTCCTTTTTCTGCAGGTTTTTGAATTACATCCTTGAGGTTTTCCGTATTTTTTTGTTTTAACGCTATAGACTATTTTTAAATCGTCGATAAAACACTCTGTTTGCCCACAAAATGTTGCAAAAATTCTCTTGAGAATATGTAATCATCACAGGAAAATTTGATGATAGTTTATGCAAAAATAGAGTTCTTTGGTGGTGGTGGGGGCGGGGGCTGGCAGGCCAACGGAGTATCTTATGTGATTCTAAAATAAAGAATTGTGACCGATGCAAAATCAGAAAATATTTCGGCTCCTGATCGCTGTGATATAAACCGAATACTTTTGCGTAGTGCACTCACATGCGACTTCTTAATTTTTTACTCCACCACATGACAGTGGTAAGCTTTGATAGATGTTGCTCGCAAACGTAGCATAATATGCTCCTACTATGAGTGCTCGTATATTTGTAAAATTATACCAATAATTATGCTAGTTTTTGTAAATTATGCTCTAGCTCTTTCTCTGCCCACGCCAGTGTGAAAATCAAAATTCAGTCGAAAAAAAGACTCTGCTTTGTTGTTATGTTTGCTCTCTTAAAGACTGGGTGGTCATGCGATTTACCGCTAAAACGCGCGGGTGCTTGAATGTAAAATTCCATCCACGCTTACATGAAGGGACGGATTGGACCTACGGTCACGTGACTACCAAATTTTCTCGATAATTTCAATTTCTATCAAAGGTAATGTAGGCTCCTCGCGCGAGAGACGAGAGAGAGCTGCGCTATTGACCATGTAAAGGTGTTTAACAATGTTGGCAAGAGGAGAGATGGCAAGCAAGGGCAATTTTCCGAAAAGAAAGGATTGAAAATCGTTTTATTTCTCAAACCCTTTTATTTATTAGTTGCCTTTGAGTTTCATTATTACTCTTTGAATAACCCTTTCGATTCCACAAATATATCCAGTTCAGCCACTCGATTTTTCTTGTTCCCCGTGCTTTGAGCGATACCTTGGGCGGTACAGTTTTATTTTTTGCTTCGTTTTCCTAGTAAGAAACAAAACAAAATTGATTTGAATTTTTACATTGTTGTATTGGTCTTTTTCTCTGTTTTGGCAAACAAAGGTACAAAAGCTTAAGGTAAAGTTTGACTGTTTCTTCTCCAAGGATTATTCGCTTTTTTCTTGTCTCTGCATACTACCTTGCTCGTCATGCACGGTCCCGCCGCCTTGAGTTTATACGAGCGCTTTTATGTAAAGGCTCTTGAATAAAAAAAAAGTTCATTCTGGCTATTAGATGACTGAAAACTTCACAGATCTAACTGATGTTCCATCTTGAGGGCCCACAACTGCATGCGTACAAGTGCGAGTGGTATTTGCTTCACCCCTGGCGTAGCTGCGGTCCTTGTTATTCTATTATGGTTTTATTTCTCTGTCACCGAGTAAAAACGCAAATCATACTTCTGGTATGCATGCAAAGCTTAAAAAAGAACTTTTGTTCAAATTGTAGTCATTCAGTCGAGAAGCCGGTAGACAACAGATTACAGCCGGTTAGCTACCAGTTTATCTACTCACAACCGAAGGTTATTCAAGAGTTTTTTATATACATATATATTCATATATTATATATTTTTGCCATTTTCTCCAGCTCGAACAAAACAGCTGACCCCGCGTTATTCACTGGCCCTTTTCCTTAAGGTTAACCATAAAGCAGGCTCAGTTTTGAGGATATCGGCAAACATCTTTCAAATGTGGTCAACCCGGAAGCTGGCTATGAAGAATTAACTAAGGCTGCTAAGAGATTTAACCCCCACCCCCCCCCCGGGGGCTACTCCCTTATATAAGCTATATAGGTATGTGCCACCCCGATGCGTAGGGTTTTTGGGCCTTTTTGGTCTGAAAACGGGTATACACTTTGCCCGTTTTGGTCTGGAATCGGGTATAGTTTTCGAGGGAACTACGGGAGTGTATGAACGTATTTATCGTTTCAATTACAAGTGAATAAGAACGAATAGAAATCTGCGAATTCGAAAGGCATTTGAAGAATTTTTTTATTTGCGCTCTAATCTAAGTAATAATGACATAATTTCTGCCTAATGCCAGGTCTAAAAACGTGTATGGTTTTTAGAGGTCGGGTCTGAAAACGGGTGTGAAGAATGACATTTTTTGGTCTGACTTTAGGGTCAGGATTTGGAGAACCGGACGGCACACCCCCACCAAGAATTCTCAGAAGCACCCCCCGGGATTTCAGCCAATCAAAAAACTGAAAAATCTGAGCTGAAAATTAATAAGTATAGTGAAAAGACAGGTCCACTGGCGGATAATTACTCACATTGGGTCGCAGCACTTGAGTTTGTAACTAAGGCAGTCCAGCTCATAGCTTGAACAGTTGGTGTCAAGTGGCACACACTTATAACCCATCCCTTCACACTGACTGTCTGTAAAGATATGGATTTTTCAAGCCGGCTTTTGAAGACAGGGCATTTACATAAATTAAAAGTTCTAAAGGGGTATCATTTGTCAATAGAAGTTATAGGAAAGGGGTACTTTTTCTGTCTAAAATGATATATAAAAGGTAAGGGGTTGAACCTCGGGTGGAGCCTCCCCGTAAAAAACTTTGTTAAGTCCCCCCCCCCCCCCCCCCCCCCCCCCCCCCTTTTTTCCCCCCCCCCCCCTCTAATTCGCTCCATACCCCCCCCCTGCTTTTAAAAACACTTTTTCAAAAAAAAAGATTTGTTTTTTTTTTGCGGAAAACGATCTCGTTCTTTTTTTTTTTTTTTTTTTTTTTTGACTGAGGAGCATAAATAAAAAGTATAAAGGGGGTTATTTGTGTTAAAAAAATTAAAAGAAAAGGGGTACTTTTTTTTTTAAAAAAATATAAAAAAAGGTAGGGCGGTGACCCCCGGGGGGGCCCCCCCCTAAAAAAATTTTTTTAATCCCCCCCCCCCCCCCCGCACCCACCTGCAGTTTACCCTCCACTCGCTGATGAACTTTCACATGACTCCCATTCGGCTTATAGAACTACTTTATCGAAAATAAGGTGGTTTTGTACTTAGCGGTCAAACTGTACTTGCCTTATTTTATCCTTTTTCTATTGTTACCAGCAAGGACTTAAGATTATAAACCTCGATAACTTCAGTAAAAAAAAGAACCAGACATGGTTATACATTGAAATATAAAATAACTTTTAAATGAAAGTAACGAAGTACGACATTTGTCTCGGTATAATTGAACACAGACAAGTGGCCCAGTAAAGACAAAATTGTATTCAACAAGTATATTATAAGCCCTTTATATTCTGTATACTTCCTTGTATTTCGCTTATAATGTAAACACTCTCCTTACAGGCTTTATTTTGCGGGGCCTACCACAACTCCACATTTATTCTTTTAAACTGAGAAAGATTAGGGAGTAGACGGTTTGTTGATATGGTAAACTGGTTCCGCTGCTAAACCTGAAGGACATAAGTAACTTTAAGAAAAATATATATATATATTTCTTTTTCGTGTCGAAAGCAAAACGGCAAATCTTACCTTGTCTATTTATTTCAGATTTTATCTTTTATCAAGAAACTCATTTCAAAGTTGACAAAACGAAAATATATGAAGGGGGAGGGGTGTGTTTTAGTAAGACTAAAATACAATAATACAATAATCGCTTCCATTACCTCGTTAAAGATCGAAATTCATCACCAAAAAGCATTTCTTGACTGCTAAAATGGCCTCAAAAATATGTCGAGAGAGGTATCCTTTACTCGCGGTTTGTTGCTAGGTAACACCACGGGAAAAACTGATCGGTTTTTCCGAGCGAATCGCAAGGCGCAGTCAAACGCACGATAAAGACCAACTTTGTACACCTTTAACGCGCTTCAAAAGTGCAGTAAATCCAACTTTTCGTCCCGTGCACCGGATATTTTTAGTCAACACGTATCTTTACCTCGAAAATTAACGATCAAGCGCGATCCACGTACGAAGCGAATTCCGACAAAAAAAATAAAACCTATCTTGCGCGAGGAATAATAAAACGCTTCAGATTTAGTGTTATATACAACCTAATACCAAACCAAAAGTTTATCATATCATATATTAAAAGCCCAGACATTGGAATTTGTTACGTTCTACAATAAAATGTCATTTGTTATTATTTTCAAAAAATTACCACTTTTGTTTCTATAAAATTAATGATATAGTTGCAACTTCTTTTTTGCGAGAAAAGGGTGTATAAACATTAAAGTACGGTCTCTGAAATGACGGCAAAGTCAGTCATTAAGCATCCGTCTAACTTGTTTGCTATATAGTTCTTCACGTACTATATAAAACACTGTTATCAAGACCACTGTGTACAAACAAGAAAATACCTGATTGTAGAATAATATTTATTTTAGACTGCATCCGTTCTGTGGACCAGAATGATATGAACTTCAGCTTCCCTGACCTTTCGGAGAAAAATTGCGCGCTTGAATCATTGAGCCAAAATAAAAAGAGATTCTAGAAGAGTTTTGCTACGACGCTATCAAGATTCACTTACAGTTAGCTTTGATTCTTCTGGGTCCTGAGATTTGCAAAAGTTCAGCTCTTCTTAACCGGCTTGGGTGCTTGCCAAGGATGCTCCTAAAAGACTGTTCTTTGTCCTAAAATTTATCCTGTGTGTCTGTCAGTATCTCGTTATTTTTGCGTCAAGAATGAAGGCAGAATTGTCAGTATTACGGAAAAGCTGTCTGATATGCTTGGTACATTAAACTGTCTTCTTTTACGAACAATTTCTGCCTCGGAGCCTGTTTGAGTCATTGACAGGCAGGGTAGCTAGGGGGAGAGTTTGGGCCGAGATCCTGGAGAGCATGTCCTTAGTGAAATGACCGTGAACATCGTATTAGGTTGGCAAGGCTTACATTAGGTTTTCTCCCCGTCGCTGCGTACGGTCTCAGTAGAAATCCTAAAGATCAGACCGGAAACAATTCTCACTGAACATAGATAAAAGCAAGTATACTTCAGTCTTACTTGAGAGGCATTTCTCGTCCGGTAACACTGCAGTTCCTGTGACCAGACTTCATGCATTAGGCAGTAATGTTATCATAGACAGGTAATTTTTCTTAGAGGGATAAATTGTGTAAACAGTCGACTCTCGATAATTCGAACCTTTAAGGGAAATAGAAAAAAGTTCGAGTTATGGGAGTTCGAATTATCGAGGGTAAAATTATGTAAAAAACGACCTGAAGGGAAATGAAAATTGCTTCGAGTTAGCGGGAGGTTCGAGTTATAGAGGGTTCGAGTTACCGGGAGTCGATTGTAGTTTCTTTGTGAGGCCCCTGCGTGTGGTTCTGTAGCTTCTAGTTACATTGCAATTCTAGTACTTTAGACACTACTGCAGACATGTATAAATTCATTGATAAAATGTCAAATAGCAATGGCTTACAAGGGCTGCCTCTTTTTGGTAACTTATTGGGTCTAAGAGCCGCATGTTTACAATTTGGGCAATCACCTTGTAATCACAATCAAGAACGTCACGTACATCCCAGGGGCGGATCTAGGGGGAGGGTGCAGGGGGTGCGCACCCCTCCCTGAGATGACCTGCGGTTTTCTAATACAACTGGTATTCTGCAAAAAAAAAAAGAACTATGTGGTTAATTGGTGTTGAAGTAGAGCAAGAGACGAGTGCACCCCCTCCTAAAAAAAATCCTGGATCCTCCCCTGCATCCTACCTTTTGGCTAGCTTTCACTGAGTATAGACTAGCCCCTTATTCTCCTAGTCTCCTTCGCAGCCGTTATTAGGGTCGTCACTCGTCACGCAACGCTCCTCCCCAGGAGCGTTGCGTGACGAGTGACGACCCTAATAACGGCTGCGAAGGAGACTATTATTCTCCCTGCATGTGATTTAAGACTAGGTTTAACATACATAACGCCACAAAGTTCACTACCCTCAGTACCTTTCTCTTACTCTTTACCTCGACGGGAATAATCCAGGTAAGCCCCTCTGTACTGCCCTTTTAAGTTTTGCTCCAGCATACTTAGGTTACGATCGGTACGTACATAATAACATCTGTGTTCTTGCCTGCAATGATCCTCTACTTTACAGATGCGGGTAGAATTAAACAGAGGATTCTTTTTTATGTAGAAAATTTATAATCACCTTTGCAGCTGTCTTTGGTTCGAGCGCCCTGTTCATCGAACAATTGCTTGCACTTGCTCAGTGTCGGCTCCAGGGCATGGCAGAAATTCCTTTCCTTATTAAGTTTAGGCAGATTCTCCTGGGGAAAATTGATCAATATTTCTTCGAAAAAGAATGCTTTTGTTCGAGTTTTCACTCTGACTATCGGCCATTTTTAAAAAGTCCGGGAAATCGGGTAGTGCCAGGCTCTCGCGCGGTATGAAATAAGGCAATAGTACCAGTTTAGGATCCAGTTGGTGTAGCGATACATGGAGTATTCTCTTGATTATCATTATTGGTTTTGGCCAACAGTATGATATTCAGGCTTTTCCTTCATGATCATAACTTATAACAGGCAAAACTGGTCCTACCAATGTTTAGGAGGGAAGTCCTATCATTATATCGTCGAATTTTCCGATTAGCTCGGCAATGGCAAGCTACGACAGCAGCAGACACTGAGGTAGAGAGACAGTATATTCGCGACGAAGCGCGAAAGTTGTTCCGTGGAAAAAAGGACGTGAGTATTATATCTGGAAGATATTCAGATCTCCTTCTAAGAAAGAAACTTAAATCCCACGCTGGTGAATTGAGTAAGAAGTTGTTCCAGCTAATTGTCACACGAATGCAGATAAAACCACAGGCTGCCCAGACGTAGTATGTGTTACTGAATGAATATATTAATATCCACATGGACAAATTAATGCGATGAGTCGTCGAAACTCCCATGGACTAAAATAGTCTAAAAGTCAAAATATAACAAAACAAAGCTAAGATACCTTCAACTGAACGTATCCTTGTCTTTCCTGGCCGGTTTAAGTGGCATTTTGTTGAGTTTTGAAATTGTAGGTACTATCCACTAAAGAAGAATTAAAGGCTGGCTACAAAACAAACAGACCATCTCCACGCGCCTTCACACGAAGCGCTATAAATTCGAGAATAATCGACGAATCCGCTCCAAATAACCATCGGCTAATCTGCAGGTAACGTGTGCTCCTGCTTCTGGCTCGCTTGCTCCACAAAACCCATCACAACTGCACAATAATTGCTCGCTCATCAACAACCACTGTTGACCTTTACGCTTCGATATGACCGCATACGACCAGGTTTAATACGCGACGTGAATATTCAAGCTTAGCGACCGCGTTCGCGCAACAATGCAGCACTTGCTATGGGAGGGATGGTACTATTGCTTCCAGGTCAATCAATCGGGAAAATAATATTGATGCCCTTGTCATTTTTTAAAAAGATCCAATTTGCCCAAGGAGCACCGAACAGATACGAATCTTATAGCGGAGCTAAAAAAAATGAGCGGCAGTGGAAAAAGTGAATAAGAACATGTACCACATTTTCTCCATAAAAAGTGAAAACCAGGAAGTTTTCTGGACGTTTCACGTTGCAGTCATGCAAATCAACGGCAAGGAAATGTACAAGAAAGTGTGCTGCAATTAGACCTATTGTTGTTTTTCACAGTTCTGGTCAAGGGCATCCAACTTTTAATTTTTCACATTTCACTCACCGGGTTAGGCTATTTTTCTTAGAGAGTAAAATGGAATCCTAAAATTTTCGGATTCAAAAATGTGATGAAAGAAGGTATCTGAAAAATTATCTCCTTCGTAATACGTTAAATTGCATCTAAAATTTTCGGGAAAATAATTCTGAATTCCTCGTAATTTCGAAAAGACTCAAGTTCCTCTAGAATGGCCGAACACTGAGATGCAAATTTTATAGCGCCACTTAGAATGCATTTCTATAGAGCTAAAAGTACTTTATGAATAGCTACAGAAGTGTTTTCAATTGAAAGTATTTGAGGAAACAGTCGTTGGGTGGCCCTGTCTCGTTGCCTTCTCCGCTTAGCATTACACGATATATTTTATATTTAGTATGAGCAAACTATAAATCATTAGCTTCGCTTTTAGCCCTCCTGACTAAATTTATGTAAGCGCTGTTTAGAATACATTTTTCGATCAAAAGTACCCTGGACAGCCTTAAATGTGTTTTCGATGCATTTAGGGGGAAATCATCGTTGGGTGCCCCTGAGTTTTGAGAATAATAATAATAATAAAAAAAGATATCGCGCACATAAATTTTACCTTACGATATCTTCAGCTGTATCTTCTATTCAGCTGCATAGCGGGGGCCAGATTTTGCCTTTTTCCTGGGCGGAAAATTCTCGTCCTCCTTCACCAGTTTGGACAACATATTATGGAGTAAGACGTTGTTAATCTAAGCAAATAAGTCTGGTAGAGTCAAGAACCTATGCAAGCGGCTGGACGAACAATGTGACAGCAGCTGAGACAGCGAACGTTAGAAGAATTCGAACATGAAAACCAGGGCTGCCCTGTTGAAAACTTACGGACGGTCCCGCGATCGCCTTTTGTTTTCTGGTCAAAACTAACGCAGCGAACCTTCGGTCAGTCGATTGACCTGGAAGCAATAGTACCATCCCTCCCATAGCAAGTGCTGCATTGTTGCGCGAACGCGGTCGCTAAGCTTGAATATTCACGTCGCGTATTAAACCTGGTCGTTTGCGGTCATATCGAAGCGTAAAGGTCAACAGTGGTTGTTGATGAGCGAGCAATTATTGTGCAGTTGTGATGGGTTTTGTGGAGCAAGCGAGCCAGAAGCAGGAGCACACGTTACCTGCAGATTAGCCGATGGTTATTTGGAGCGGATTCGTCGATTATTCTCGAATTTATAGCGCTTCGTGTGAAGGCGCGTGGAGATGGTCTGTTTGTTTTGTAGCCAGCCTTTAATTCTTCTTTAGTGGATAGTACCTACAATTTCAAAACTCAACAAAATGCCACTTAAACCGGCCAGGAAAGACAAGGATACGTTCAGTTGAAGGTATCTTAGCTTTGTTTTGTTATATTTTGACTTTTAGACTATTTTAGTCCATGGGAGTTTCGACGAGTCATCGCATTAATTTGTCCATGTGGATATTAATATATTCATTCAGTGACACATACTACGTCTGGGCCGCCTGTGATAAAACATGTCATGACAAAGTCGCAGAGGAGTTAGTTCAGTGCTTTAGGTCGTATCGAAACGACTTGTACAGAAACAAATTTGTATCAAAATGACTGTTTCTCACCCCATCCCAGCCTGTTGCCCATAGTTGACAACCCTTTGTGTTAATGCCAAGATCTGTTTTTAAGTTTCAGTTCCGCTCCTAATCTTCTTACTGTTTTATAACATCCTATATATCATTGTCATCATCATTATCAAATCATTGTCATCACCGTCATCATCATCATCATCATCATCATCTATTTTGGCGTTGCTTGGCCAAAGATACTACAGTCCTCCATGCAGGTTCTAAGTTGCGGCCATATCCTTCAACATAAGCATTGATAATCCCTTCTGTTCATTTTCTTTCCGTTGGGTTCTTATTTATCAGCAACATTTTATAGCTAAACCATGTATACTGGTGTAGTAGCTATGCACCTGTTTATGGGCCTGGCCCCGGTTGTTCAAACGTTGGATAGCGCTATCCACTGGATAAATCACTATCCACCAGATAAGTATTTGGAAAAACGGATTGTGTTACTCCACTGGATAGAGATTTATCCGGTGGATAGCACTATCCACATTTTGAACAACTCAGGCCTGGCCTATAAGCAGTAATGATCTGGGTAACTCAACAAAGTCAGTGCAAGCTAGACGATATTGCCCAAATGCACATTCACTACGTGTAATATACATCTCTGTTAAAATATTACAGATAACTGACCCAGAGGAGATTAAGATGCACATTCATGAAGCAAATGCTCGAGTTGAGATTGGTATGTGCTGAAATTTTAATTATCAGTAGCTGTAGCGCTACATACTTAACCCTTAAAAAAGGTGCAATTGTGAAGATCACTTTTACATAAGATTTATACTGAAGAAAATGCTCTCAAGCTGAATGAATCCATGGGCTTCTGATGGTACCTGGAAGTCAACTCAGCTATTTATCTATTTGCGGTGCCTTTGACTGAGTTAATTTGACATAGGGTATAGAGTTTCTTGACTGAGCTGCTTGTAACTCCATTAAGTGGCCACCCTCAGGGCACTGGCAAATGGTCATTTAATAATGGGGGTTTAAATTCGCTCAATAGTAGTTCGTCATAAATTAGCATAACATGAGCAAAATCTTTGGCAGAAATATCACCGTTATTTTGAAACAAACATGCGACAGGAGCAGCATTACTGGTCCACAATCGCATATATGCCAACAACTCTTCCGGATAATCTGGGAGTCTACCAGATATATGGTACTGATCTTCCGCTCTCCCATATGGGTCACCAAGTCTCCTGGATAAAAATGGACTTTTGAGCTTTCCTGTGCTTTAGTTTGAAATTTAGCCCATTTTGTATCTCAAAATCTGGACTTTTTTTATTTATAATTTGTATGGTTCCTGGGACATTTTGAAATAAATCCAAACTAAATGTATCAGGTGCTTGATGGCTGCTTAATAGAGGTGACAACAATTGGAGAACTCTTATTGGGATGGCCAAAAGGTGCCCATGGCCGCTTAGTACAGGTTTAAGTTCCCATTGTTTTCTAATATTTTGGGACTTTGATCACTGGCCGTTTAATAGAGGGTGGCCGCTTAATGGAAGGTGAACTGTAACACTGAACAGTAATGATTGTTGATATAATTTTTATATTTTCCTGTAGCCCTTCACTATGGATCTCCTTACCCAAGACTGGTAAGCCTTTGTGTAAAGAATGTATTAATATTATTATAAAATTATGTTATTAAAAAATTATTAACAAAAACCTATGAAATGAAAATTAATACTTCGTATTCCAAAATGGTGGCAATTAAAGTTATTCTTCAGTTTTCATGATAATTGCCTCATTTTAAGGTATGTTAAAGTTCTTTTAAATTCTTCAGATACAAAGGGCTTGTTAACGTAATACAAAAGAAAAGCAATACTGTCACCATTGTGGAATAAAGCTTACACAGGGTATGTTTGCTTTCATTTAATGTGCAATTTTTTTTGTTTTTGCCAGATCCACATGCCTCCTACAGCAGTCCCCAAAACAAACAGAAAACAAAGAAAAGCTCAAGAACGCCTAAGAAAGCATGCAAAACCAATTTACATGCTCTCTGATGAGGATGTTGATAAGTGAAAGATTTCCAGGAAGTGCATAATTTAATTCTAAAACAGTTAAAAGAAACTTCTTTCGCAAGTTGTAACAGTGTTCAGGATCATGTTCATAATGGTATCTGCACTGCTCAGTCTTGATCAAGGCTCAAGAAAATGAGAATATCAAAATGAAGGATCTATTAGAGGCATTTCCGGCTGCTCGTTTGTGAGAGTATGTTAATCACAGAGAACTGGAAAAGGCAAATCATTTTGAGTAGTATTTAGTAGGATCGATCCAGGCGGATAAAGTCTCAAGACAGGCCTGCTAAAAACTATATGAATGTGACTTGTGGCCCATTTACCAAGTCCTTTTGAGGTCAAAATTTGGAATTTTAGCATTGGCTCAAGATTTCTGAAAAATACAGAGGCAAGATGGCAGCCAGGGGTCATTACAGATTTTCTCAATGGTATTCCATAATTCATTGTGGCTTTATAAAGTCAAAGCAAATGATGATACTTAGGTTTGGTGCCTAGAACTGGCAAACTAAGTTTTGAATCGACATCGCAATTTTTGTTCTTCAATTTTTGCTCTACAATTAATATAATCCATATAATTGGGGATGGAGGATATCAGAGTTGGTTTTGATTAGTGGAGACTGGCCTAAAGACTCTATTTTTCACTCTCTATTTTTGCAAACTCTATTTTCAGTCATGCAGATGGCAAAAATGCATGCAACGCCCATGGGAGTGAGCAGCAGTGCTGGATCCAGACCTAGAGATAAGGATGTGGGGGCCTGGTCATCCAGACCCTTAGATAAAGGGGGGAGGGGAACGGTCTCCATTTTTCGGCCCTTCAGGCCTTATTTTGGTTTAAAAATAAGGGGTGGCCTGGGGCCCCCGTGTCCCTCCCCCCTCCCCTGGATCCACCACTGAGCAGTAAGGTGGCCCAATAACGACATAGCAATTTTGTTCCTTTCTGGTAAAATTTTGATACTTACCGCCTTTTTTCTCATTTTTTTTCTTTTCAATTCTTTTGTTTATAATTGTATTCTTTTGTCAGGGGCAGATCCAGGGGTGCACCAAATATAGGGAATGACTGGTGACGTAAACAAATTTTAATACAGATTACGTGCAGTTGTATTAGAGAGCTGCAGGTCATCTCAGGGGCAGAGGGTTCACACCCTCTGCACCCTCCCCCTAGATCCGCCTCTGTTTTTTAATTTCATTTCTCTTTAATTCTCTGTTTTGTTACATTTTTTTCTTTTTTGTTTCTATCACCCTTCTTTCTTTTGTATTTAAACAATTATATGTTTTGGTACATTTTTTTCTTTTTTGTTTATATCACCCATCCTTTTTTTGTATCTTAACAATTTATATGACACAGTTTTTTTTTTTAAATCTGCAAATAAAATAATTAAAAAACATGCTGAGGCCGATAACGCCATAGACCACAATACATTGCAAGTAATGAGTGATATTCCATAAGCCCCCACGGCCGACAGAGAGCGTTCAAGATGGTTACAGGATAGGAAATTCGGACTGGGAGAAGGATTTTGAACCTTAGAGAAAGATCTCTAAAGAGCAGGTTTAGCTGTAACCAGGTGAAAATCAAAGTGAAATTTAAAATACTATTTTGAACAAACTTGAAGCCATAAAGGAGAAAGTGGAAATACTCATTACTGGCGACAGTCGTCAGCAAAGAGGTGGTTCAACGTCGAAAGGAGTGGAGAAAAATCACGCACCAATCAACTCCATATTGGAAAGCGTAGTTCCATCCGATATTGCCTTAGACCAGTCGGGTGGGATATCAAATCTGACAAATGAGGCTTTATCAGAACTTAAGAAAAAGGAGGTACAGGCTAAAGTCGGTGCATCCCATTTCGCGGATTTTCTTTTGAACAAGTCAAGTACAAAGGACTTGAGAGTGGGGAGAAGTTTAAAGAGACTGTGCAGAAACCAGCACTGGCTAAAAATTTAGTATTCATGTGACAACCAAATGAAAAGAGGTTGAACAGATTCAATGAGTATGGGGCTCTGTCCCGCGCACGCTCCGCGTGAATGAGAGCCTCGCTACAAGAAGTGGCCTCTTACCACTTCAGTTCTAGCTGGAAAGCACGTGCGCCAGTCATCTTTATCCCCCCCTTTTCGAAGATGTCTGGGCCATTTCCAGTTATTTTAAGTAGGTAGTACTCTTCCCCAGGATCACCAGCAGCAATAGCTACAAATGTATTCTTAATCAGGAACTCCTTTATCGAAGATAGATTCTCTGCTGACTACAGTTTCTGATCTTGTCGCTCTGTTGCGTGTCAGTCGCTGTTGACTTTCAGTCTCTAGTTGTACTGTCCGCCAAGCAGAAACATAATCGGCATTCTCGCACACTTTGTAGTGCTTATTGATGCATGCAGTTTTCGTAACAAGACAATAGGCGTGTCTATATATAGCCTCCCCGCAGACGTCCTTTGGGGTTCGTTTGTCACGCATTCATTTCTCCCCCACGATCCGTGGGGGAGAAATGAATGCGTGACAAACGAAACCCCAAAGGACGTCTTGCCGGCGGGGTGGCTAGTCTGTATATTGCACGAATTTCGTCCAGAAAGAACACTTTCCGTTTGACTTCTTTGAGGTACCATCCTCGACGATTTCTACTGAATTTGTCGACGTAGAAAAAAACATGCGCGTGGCAGCATGAATGATAGGGAGTCCTCAAGTTATTTCCAGCAAAATTATAAAGGTCTTCCGCCTTTTGGATAACTTCCTGCCCCTTGATAACTGCCACTGATGTCTGCCTTGTGTTTAGGGCTTGTTTACATGGAGTGGGGGACCTCGGTCTAGTGGGGTTGGTTTCTTTTGTTTTCACGCTCTGGGGGACACAAAACAAAAGAAACCTACCCCACTAGACCGGGGTCCCCCAGACCCCCACTCCATGTAAACAGGGTCTTAAATTAGCCCCTGCGCCATCTGCGCCTACGGCCTCGATGGATAACACCCTCCTCGAGCTGCATAATTCTTCATAAGATACTCAGCCTCATTAATTAATTGTTAAATGTTTGCTTTTACGGTTTACTACACGCTGCTGTAATTTGAAAAGCATCGCGATTAAACCACTTAAATACTTTAATTCGACCTGTGCTTTCCTAATAGCGGAAAAATTGAATATATGTATCTGAAATCAGTCGAGTCTACACTTAGCCTCCCACGCAGACGTTTTGTCGGGCAGGAACGCGTGATGAACCCTTAAGAATGTCTGCGTGGGAGGCTAGTCTACACTGTAATTGAACACATAGCCCACTAAGCTAGCCTACAAGACCTGAAACTGATTGACACGAAGTCTTTATGGGACTCTCTCCTCCACTTGCTATTTTTCCATTATTGCTATACAGTAGGAGACTCTGCGGAGAAGAGAGTTTATGGGATGATTGATCCAATAAGCTTACGTTTACGTTCGGGAAGCTACGTTGGCTCGTATTGGGACAAAACACTTCCCAGAATCCAAAAGCACGTCCCAGAATCAGGAGCTGGCTCTTGCCAGAATCCAGAACACATCCTAGAATCTAAGAACACATTCCAGAATCCAAAAACACTTCCCACAATCCGAAACACGTCCCAGAATCCCACGATTCTGGGACGCGTTTTTGGATTCTGGGATATGTTTTGGATTCTAGGAAGTATTAAAATACGAGCCACCGTAGGAAGCGCCTCCAGACACGCCCCACGACGCCATCATCTCGCTTTTCACCGGAGGCGAGGCAGCTAAGGTGTATAATTAACCCGACCACATATCAAACATCTTCCCACACATCATAATTCGGTCATTGTTTACGAGAATGAGGTAACGAGATTGCAAGACATTAGCTTTCAGTGAGTTATAAATTCTTATTTGAGTAGCCATGATATTGAAGGAGTACAGGATTTGTATGCCTATGACAGTCGAAGAGGTGAGAGAAAAGTTTGATTGATAATATGGCTAAATGTAATCAAATAGCTTTGACAACTGTTCTTCATCTCGAGTGTACCGGCGCGCAGATAGGGAAAAATAAAAATAAAAAAGATTGTATGCACGAAGATCTCAACTCGAAAGAAACTAAATTTAAAGAAAAAACGTTGCATTAACCGTCATCTCCTTAATTCGTTGGCAAGATGAAAGCTCTGTCTTCTAACATTTCGACTTAAAAGACTGTGATTCAAGATTCAAAGGTCGTCGACGTAACCGATTTTGCTTTAGGTCGATCCATGTCGCCTGGTAAGTTATGGATGTGGGATCACCTTAAAAAACGCTGAAGAGAAAACGTGGATAATTTAAAAAGTATGTGAATGTAAACTAGGTGGTTTGGTTGTTATTCTGGCATAAACTTTGCTTTTAAACAGTGCAGTGACCAACAACTTGCATTTTGCTGCTGATGTTTCTCGGAAATTTCTTAAGCTTAACTAGCTAAGCTTATTTGTGCCTTGAGTAAATTAAAATACTCAAACAATATCGATCAAAGTGAATCATTCAGTCAGATTAAAGAGATGTGTAAATTCGATGAAAGAGATGCTTTTTATACTTTTGTTCGTTGTACTTTTGTAATTCCAGTACTTAAAGCTGGGCGCACAGATTGGAAAACACTAAAAAGATCATTTCTAACATATAAAACACATCATGAATGTCCTGTTTTTAAACTTGTAAACTCAATACAAAGCGCTCTAAAAATAGGTGTATCACTTGTATTTCACTTTTATTTTATTCAATGGGGCATTGATTAGATTGAAATCAAATCTTGATACAATAAATTGTGTTAAATTATCACAAATAATGCGCTGAAACGTTTCGAGGGTATCGCAGATCGATTTAATTTACGTTGCATGTTAAACTTTAAAATTCACTCCAATTCTGTTAAAAGGCCCAATATCCCCTTGAAGAAAGAGGGCGCTTTAAATTTATAATATCTAAGATTTCGTGACAGCTGACCTACAGCTCACTCTTTAAATTATTAAATTATTCACAAATTTTTTGGACTGCATTAATTATGATATGCATTGAATTTTTGTGTGAATATCATGTGAGAAATATAAGGGAACATTTGTTATTTAAAGCCTGGTGGGTGCAGTAATGTTATTACAAAGCCTGCAATTAAAAATAAAATTTCCTTTTGGAATCCCTGAATTGATTCCCCCAGATTAAACTATGTCCCAGTAAAAAATTATCTCTCCCCCCCCCCCACCACCCCTACTAAACTTACCATTTTTGCATGCAAACACAAATGTTATGGGGCTTCGTTGTTCATTTTCTTGGCCATAAAAATAGTCTATTTGCTTTTGCAGGTGGTTTGTCTTTAAATAAACTATTGCTTTTTAAATGGAGCCCTGTATTGTTTTTGCTTTTTCTGTTTTTTAAAGGAGCTGTGGTACGAAGTTCAGCCAAATTAGGAAATTACAAAATGCCCATTAAATTAAGAGAAACATAAAAATAACGGCTTAAAACTTTAAAGGAAGGTTAAAATGACATAACAGAAACAACAGATGCCATGGATGGGCAAAACTGAAGAAGATTGTCATAGACAGAAATGGATTGAAATTAGGGTTTTTGAAAACTGTTCAGCCTAACAGTTTTTCAAAGTTGATCCCTGCTGCTTGCAACTTCAAAACTAATGCTCAGAAGACATAATTGTTTGTCTTGGATCTCTACGTTTGTCATTTTGTCAATTTCTTTGCTTACTTTAAGTTCCGTAGAGATTGAGGGCGAGAAATTGGCAAAATTAAATAAAATGAACTGGACTGCCGTGACACAGCCCCTTTAACCTTGCGAGGTAAAAGGTCCTTTAGTCTGGATGAATTGTGAATTATTATTGTTATTATTGTTGTTGTTGTTGTTGTTGTTGTTGTTTCATCTCATTTGCTTTTAAATGTCCTTAACACATCATATTTGAATTTTCATTATACTTGTGTTGTATTTTGTAGCCAAGTTACTTTGACAATGGCCGATTCCACCTTCTATCTCTTCTTACCCTTAACTACCCCCTGTTTGGTGTGAAAGTAAAATCCACACACTCATTTAATTAATTTGTGAGTCTGGTAGAAGTTTTTTGTGTGTTTTAGCTTTGATGAGAGGTTTTAAGCAACTGTAATAAGTATTGTTAAGGTTGCTGAAATCCTAAGATCAATGTTGGCCAAGTATCTAACCGGTTGCGTACCTGTCCGGAGAGCATTGTTGTTCTTTAAAGTTGGTTAAGTAACTTCTAAAACTGTAGATGAATGACAACTGCACAGAACTTACACAAGCATTATACAAGTATTTTGATTCAATTTTTGTTCATATTTTAGTATCACATAGGACAGCTATTTATGATAAGCAAACACAGTCATGAGCAGAGTGAACAAGGTGAGGGAGTCCACGTGGTAAAAAACGAACCGCAAGAAGATGAAACACATGGCCTTGGACAGTACACAGAAAAACGGGTTTATTTATCAAGGTGAGTTTGTTTCAGAAGTTTGTGCATTGTTGCATGAATTTTATTCTTCTAAACCCTGGGTTCGATTTTCATCTGTGATTGTGTTTTGATGGTCATGTGCAAATTTAAGCAAGCACCAATGACTGTCTCTTACCAAACTAAGAGGATACTTGTATAAGTGGCTATATATACAGTCAGTCTAAGAGTGATGTCCCTCTTATAGCCAATCAACTAAAGAGAGTAAAGTAAGGGAGGGACCAACTGCAAGTGTCTGTTTTACCAAGGTGTCCGTCTTCTTAGAGGTGTCTGTTATGAGTGTCCATCCGTCTTCTTAGAGGTGTCCATTATGAGAGAGTCCACAGTATATATCATATCTGCTTGCAGAAATCCAAGAATTAGATGGCATCTAGTGACACATTTTCTTTGTGAAAAATAATTTTGACAAAAAAAACTTGCTGAGAGTCTTAAGCTTTCCAGGTTGTAAAAAAAGAAAATCTTACTCTTATTATCTTTTCACAGCCGTCTTCCTGCATGGATTCGCTCCTACATTCCGAAACTATTTTATATAGAAGAAAAAGCATGGAATTTTTACCCATACACAGAAACAGGTAAATGCAATTTTAGTCAGAGATTGTTCGGTAAAATCTTTGCATTCTTAAATATAATAGACAGTGGTAATGTATACTTAACAGTAATAATTAGAGATAGAAATTTTCTATCACTAATTATTACTGTTAAGTATACATTACCACTGTCTATTTTTTTAGGGCACATTCAAATGATCATATTCCGGAATAAGAACCACTTTAATGAACATGATTACATACAAATGTACATCGGAATATCTTATTTCAAGCAGATTTGTTAGTATTGCAATGCAATACTTGCCAAAACAAGTGATTTCCAGGTTTTATTCCATTTATTCTCCTGCATTTCGAGAATATGGTCTATCGGAAACCACAAGACAGTGTTTCATCTCATATCATACACTGAATAAGGAGTGAAAATACAACCTGCACATTGGGCATATATTATTGTTTCATAAACTTTGATTCAATGTGTTTGGCATTCCGATGAAACACTGTGTTGAGTGTTTGTTATAAGTGCTCAAAAAAATTATTTTGTATAAGAAATTAAGGATACAAAAACAAGGAGGTTTTCATCAAAGAACATGCCATGATTTCCTTATTAATGATTTTGAGAGCAAAGCATTCAATATTTTTACCTTGTAAATTTAATTTGAAACCCAGGTTTCTCACCATTTCACCATTCATAATTTTTTATTGTGCTACATGCCTTGCACATGTAAACTCACCAAAAATTCAGATTCAGAGGTTTTAATTTGTCGTAAAATGTTTTACGGTGTGGGTTGGGTTTGAAATTAAAACTATTTGTATGGCCAGGGGTGATTATTATGATTAATAATTGTTTATTATTTCTTTTTCTATACCATCATCCATTCCTGTGCAGAATACTGTGTGAGTACTTACTTATAAAACCATTCATTCATTATCAACCTCTTAAGAACATTACTTTACTTGTAAATTCAATAATGATATTGCCATCAGGCAATGCTAAATTGGCAGGCAAAAGGATGGAGTAATATATATTAAATATTTGCTTTACTATGACTGATGATCATAAGTTAGGAAAATCTGACTGCATGAACATACATGTGATTATTGATTATGAAATCTTAACCTATTTCTATCAGTGCCTTGGCTGAAACCAGCTAATGTGAGATTGCACTGTGGGTAGAAAACATAGATCGATGTTCTAGAGTCATTCCTGCATTAAGGGTTTCTGAATAAGGGGCTTTAACCTTTCACTCCCAAAAATGGCCAAAGTAAAACTCAACAAAATTTCCATGTATCTTTTTGTAAAAACAACTTCTGAAAAGTCAATAGTACCATGTGAAAGTATTGCCAAAGAGATTTCATTTGAAAGGAAACACCATAGGATTTGATCCATAGACTCAAAAGTTAGAACAACATACTAAATAAATAGTGCCATGTGAAAGTACTGCTGAAGAGATTTCATTCGAATGGTCACTGCACAGGATTTCATCCACAGACTTAAAAGTTAGAACAGGTTTACAAGGCCTCTCTCTTTTACTCTGAGAATGGAAGGGTTTAAATGGATCCATTATTTTAAACCAGTCCTCTCTGTGTCTTGATACATCAATTAAATGAAACACTTCAAATCATACTTCATTATTATTTTGTCCTTATCGGAAATCACATGTTTTAGAAAATACAGTTTAAAGGTCAAATGAACCAAAATTTCGACTTTTTTTATTTTCGTTTAATTCTAGTGAAATGTGTTTAATACGAACCAAATAAACATACTA
>CALNXI010000020.1:30453-75860 GCA_942486025.1 Porites evermanni | reverse complement strand
CATTTCTGTGTTGAGAAGGTTGTTTGGAGTATGGTATATATAAAAATAAAATCAGAAGGGGGGGGGCCAGTGGGTTAATACTATTTTTTTAAATTTAAAATTAAAAAAACGTGGGGCCTTTTTTTTAAAAAAATTTAAAGGCCTAAGCCCTGAAAAATTTATTTTAAGAGAATTTTTTTGAAACTTTAAACAAAGGGCAAAAATGGGGGGGGGGGGGGGGGGGGGGGGGGCATGAAAACTAACAAATATCAGCCACTGAATTAATTTAATTTTTAGGCCATTTTCACTTATTTGTATGGTTTTGTTGTTGATTTTTGTTTTGTGGGAACTTATTTTTGTTGATCTTGAAAAAACCTTGAACATTAGATAAATGCTGGATAAGATATTAAAGATGTAGGGAAACTGTTACAAATATTTGCAGGGATGAAAAGATGTGGGTCTCCTACATCATAAATTTTAACTTTTAAACTACAGTTGAGAAAGGTTCTGAAGATTTGACACTTGGGCTATGTTATATAAAACTTCCATGTGTCTTTATTGTAATCTAATTTGTTATTCTAAATTTGTTTGTAGTGTTTTGATTTAAATGAGGAAATGCTTGAATCTAGAGAAGTTGTAAATGTTGACATAGCATATGATGAATTACCAGAAAAACATTACACCCCTGAAGAGGTAAGAGGTGATGGAGCATATTATATTATAAGCTGGCCATTCATAGCCCATCATTTTCTTTGCAAGTGTATGATGCACTCCAAACCCAACCATTGTTCACTTGTAAAACTGATTATGTATAGTAACAACACAATTTCCCCCATTTTACGTCAAGTTGTTGATTTTTTTTTCCACCAGTTAAGGGTATAATATTATTTCCCTTGCAGTGTGATTTGTGCTATTTTACTGAAGCGGAAGGACCAATGTAGTCAAGAGCTACCATTTATATATTTAAGTCCATGTGAAGTGAAATTTCAGTTACCCACTGCAACCAATGTATTTTTATAATCTTCTAGGAGGCAGGTGGTCGGCACGTCCGACTCGCAATCCAGTGGTCCCGGGTTCAAGTCCCGCTCTGGCAACTTGCTGGATTTGTTGTCGGTCATGCCAAGCTCAAATTCTCGGCCACGCTTGTAAATAGCCAACTGGTTGCCTCCTGCCAGTTGGGATTTTAAATCCTGTTGTTGTATTTGAATATTTGTTTTCTGAGTATTTGCAGAATGTAAAGCGCTTTGGATCACTAAGAGAAAGGCACTATATAAGTGTGTATTATTATTATTATTATTATTATTATTATTATTATTATCATTATTATTATTATTATTATTATTATTATTATTATTATTATTAGAAATACGTTTCCTGTATTTTTAATGTGTTCTTTGTTTTTTACTTTCAGGACTGTAGATATTTTAAATCAAAGAAAACAGGTAGAGGTCCATTAAAGGAGGGCTGGAGGGTGAGTAGATTTTTATACAATTACCATTTAATTGAAAAAGGTTTGAACAGAAGAACTCCACCTCTCCCCCCTCCCCCCCCCCTCCTCACCCACATAAATTACCTTTCTCTAATGTTCACCAAAACACAAAATCATCAGGGTTGTCACTAAGATTTCAAGTTGCCAGCTAAATACAACAACTAGGCGTGGAATCAGACAGATACGGATTTCTTTTGGTTCTATTTTTTTTTCTATTTTCCTATGAAAGTACCTAGGACCCACATTCATAGAAGGTGGGGGAAAACCGTGGCCCCCACCACTTAATCACAGCCCTGATCATTGGGTCAGTTTCTTATTTTAAAAACTTGTTTTTTTAATAGCCAATTTTGAAATAAGTGTGCCTGGCATAAGCAGTCAGGTCATCAGGGTTTCACTTGAAGGCCATTCAGGCCAAAGGCGAATTTGTTTATAGTAATACTTTCCTCATTGGCATACAACTTAACTCATAGAAGGCCTGGTCAGATATAGAAATTAAAATCAATGGTTGAAAGAATTCACTTGAGTAATTTTTTCTTTGTTTCTCCTTTTACACTGCAGGATGACTCACAGCCAATCATGTGCTCATACAAGCTAGTCACTGTTAGATTTGATGTCTGGGGACTAGCCTCAAGAGTTGAGTCCTTTGTTCATAATGTGAGTGTGATAGTTCAAAAATCCATGCACTGGAAGACTGACCCATAATTTTTCAAAAATGATGACTAGTTATTAAAATCATAACAATTCTTTAAACTCAGCCTCACCAACATTACTGAGATAAGATATTCTTTTGAATTGTGATGTTAAGAGGAATGTCAGTGATACAAAAAATAAAAGTATATTACACTATATAGCCACCATTCTTGGATTGGGTCAATGTACTAATAACTATGTTTTAACTACTATAACTACATTTACTAATGATTGATTGTAATAAGTTTTAATATTATTTAATTTTAGTGAGGACCTAAGCCCTGAAAACCACTAAATGTGATGGGAGCTTCCTCTATAAAGATTGTTTAATTATTATTTATTATTATTATCTATTAAATAGATAATAATAATATATAATTATAAAGTTGTAATACTGCCAAAGAACTGGGGACTACTTTGAAGAAGTTCCACAGGATGCTAGGAATTTAGAAATAATTCTTTTGAAAAGTTAATGACTAAGTAATAAAATGATTGAACATTTCATCCATAGGTTATCCGAGACATTTTATTACTTGGTCACAGACAGGCATTTGCATGGATTGATGATTGGATAGGTGAGTGCAAGCTATCTCCCTAAAGACTTGCTGTACTTAAGTGCTGTTTTTATCAACCCTTTTACTTCCAATAATAGCCAAAGAAAACTTTCACAAAAAATGTTACCTAAAAGATTATTTAGGGCTGTCATTGAGAGGCAGGGGCCAGGGATTTCCCCCGACTACTTTTATTGGAAAATAGAAGGAAACTAGAAACAAAAGATATCCCTAGCTGTTCGATTCCCCGCCTACTCGTTGTATTTACCCAGCAACTTGAAATCTTAGTGACAACCCTGTTCTTCACAAAAAAAATTAACTTCTTTCTGTAAATTTGTAACAAAAAATTAAGTACTGTGCAAATGTTCTGCTCAGAAGTTTTCATTTGAATGGTAATACCAAAGACTTTTGTTTACAGAGTTAAAAGTTTATACAGTTATAATAATCATGCCATAATAGTCGTCTTCTAGAAAATAAATGAAGAAGTCAAGCAAACTCAGTTGTACCTTTTTTCTTGGCAGATATGGGCATAGATGATGTTAGAGAGTATGAGAAAGACATGCAGGAAAAAACGAACAACAAAGTTGGAGCTGACATGTAGATTTGTTTTTCAATAGTGTTTACCCTTGAGACAGAAAAAACATCATTTTTAAAATTCAGTGATAAAGTTTTTAAAAACATTAGTGTGGATAGAAATTATTACAGGAAACCTACTTGTTTTTGGTGTTAATACTGCTGGACGGTTTTCTTCTTTGAGGCAGCTGCCAAGAGTATTCACTTTAGAACCTCTCTTAAATTAATACACCAGTTACAAAAGAAACCCTGATCATGTGTATTTTGCCGTAAAGTGTTTTCCCGTCTGTTTTTTAGGCTTAGTTACGTTAGGCTTACTAAGCTGTTTATTATGGCATCTTCCATCAAGCAGATATTTTACTTACTGTTTTGGCATTTGGTAGTCACCTACACAGCCATGTTTTTTTGCGTCGTCACGCAACACGGGAAGCATTGCATGGCTTCAAAGAATGGCTGTGTGGGAGACTAAGCACTTGGTGGAATGTCTTGAAATATTATGAAATTATGGAAAGGATGTCACATGTTATTTTCAAGTGAAAAACTCGTATTTGTGGCAGCTTAGCTTTGAGAAATGTCCACATAAAAGGAATTCATTTGTGTAACATCAAGGTTAGTCCTAAAATGATGTTACTGAAGGGAGGGAGCAAGAATTATTTTTTCTAACTTGCCACTTTTCACTTTTGTACAAAATAATTGTCATAAAAATCAGAAAAACTCTTATGATTCAAGTTTTCCTTGTGTCCAGCCTAGTCCCACAGTCAAAAGGGAACACTCTAGGTAGCGGCCTTCAAAGTTTGACCTTGCGCTAAGACAAGGGACTAAAATATTTGTAATTAGTTATACATAAGTTTTGTATTTTTTATTTTTATGAGATCTTACTTGCACATGTTAGCAGGGTAAAAACAAGGTACGCTGTGTTACAATGTTGTAGGTATCTCCATCCTCAAGGTAAACCACTATTCACCGAAGCAAAAGGCTAACCTTAATAGGTTGTTTATTGGATTAACCTGAGAATGGATGTAACATACAGCACATAGTTTACACACAGGTTTTTTTTATTTATTTTATGTTTTACATTTTGAACTCCCCTACTGAGGAGAAGTCTAGCCTGGGAAAACAGCCAACATTTCAGGATGCCACCTCTGGTTTCCTTGCAAAATGACATCTGAGAAATGACCACAGAATTTTCATACTCTGATAATGTGTCACTACCCAGATCTGGGCAGTGCATCTGATTGGTTAAAAATTTGCTTTATCCGATCAAAGGCACAATCCAGATCTGAGGAGTGATGCATGATCAGTATGGAATTTCTGTGATCATTCCTCAGACATCATTTCATGGGGAAACTAGTGCTGAGGCTAAAAAAATTTTGGTTGTTTTCTCAGGCTAGGAGGGGTTAAGGCTGAAACGATTACCACATTAGGGAGATTTAAATATGACAGTAATGGCAACAAGAACATCAAAAAATTAAAACAACTCTGCACATGCATCACACGTTTTACATTTCTTTGCCTCCTCGACGACTTCAACAAGAAATTCCTTCATGTCACATTTATGGAGGGAGTAATAACGACTCGAAGTAAGCGGATGAAATTCAGGCTAATTTATTCTTTCATTATCATGAATACTTATAGCAATCATCTAGAAACATTAGACATGACAGTGCTACAAGACTCAAAGGAAATCGGACCAGAAAATGTGCATTTGAAAACCTTGTTGAATTTGTGAAGTACAAATGAATATATATCCATGAGTCATGGACCAAACTAACTTTGTGTCAACAACTAACTCTATTCATTCTTCTAATAAGATTTTGAATTATTTTGTCCAACAAAACGATAGCTATTCTTATTGTGGTCAGGCCTTTGTAACTGTGTATGCATACTAATATCAGAGATAGAAGGAGTAGTGATTTATAGGCCCTTTGCAGCTGGGGTCACGTGACCAAATCTTTCCTTAAAAAAATCTATATTATGGGCTATAACTTAAAGAATGCCAGAGATTGAAAGAGCAAATCGAAAATACCAAAATGGCCAAGTTTGGGCCCCTGGTATTACAGAGTACTGTTTATACAGCAGTTTGAACTTTTGGAAAATTAAGAGGATTTGTGTGGAAAATGTTGCTGGAGAGCAAAGCCTTGCTCTCCAACAACTTTTTTAAAAAAATTCAGACTGTCATAGAATCTCATTCTTGAATGATGGGGGCCTCAAACTTGGCGATTTTGATATTTTCGACATGCTTCTTCCATTTCTGAAATTTACTAAGTTATGGCCCATAATTGTATGAAAAGTAAGTCACGTGATGGCTTAGCTGCGAAGGGCCTATTGGAAATCCTTAAAGTTTGTAGAATTTTGATCATGCTGATGGTAGGAAGACAATGCAACATACAAAATAAAAAGACTAGTGATAGCATAATATCACTAAGCTTTTTTTAAACGTCTTAGGCCATTTTTTGGCATTCCAAGATCTTACATCACAACTTATAAATAAAGATAATTGCTAGAAAAGAAAAGACAATAAACTATTGATTTGTATAAAAACTGTGGCACAGCAGCTACCTCGAATAATTCGTTCTGCAATACCAAGAAGTATTGTAATAATAATTATTCTTACAGTCGTTAGGCCAACTAATGGTGGGTTGGCAGAAAGTGTTGAGTTAGGCAGCTTTATTGTTGATTTGAATTAGCTATGTCAAGCTGATTTTAAAATAATTTTGGAACATTAGGACCGGCCAAGCAGGTTTTAGCTCGGTCATGGCTCATTTCTGACTGGTGAAAATGTTGAAACTCAGCAATATTATAAACTGGTAACTGGGATTCTCATAGCCGCAGTGTGAGACTGTCAGACGGTGTCCTATTTCCATATATTTCTCTGAATTTATGACTGCAAGTGGCTAAAATATTTTAGCTATTTGATATTTTTGTCGTGGTTTTTTCATTTTAGTGTGGCTTGACTATAAACTTTCAGTGCCTGTAAAGTGGGTCTTGGGATGAACAAAATATTATGTACTAGGTTGTTATTTTCTGAGATTTATAAAAAAGACTCCCAAACAACTAGTCTTGTTACCAAAACTTGTTGGCTCACAAGTGGTGAAACAAGAGAAAGTAATATTATTATTTTCTGTATACTGTAGTGGTATTTCTTTGTTACCTTTTTGACGCAAAATTAACTCTCACTCATAATAAATTATTAATGTACAGAACAGTGAAAAACAGGTTTTCAATAGTCTCCATAGCCCATAAAATGTTTTATTTTTGGGATGTAAATATTTTAAATCAAACTGTATAAAATAATGAGTGAATAAACAAATTTTGATACACCAACTGTAAGTGTACAGTAACTTGTCCATTAGCTTGTTCCAGATGTTCAGATAATGGCTGGTGAAAAGAGAAGTGGGCAGGAAAAAAAACAGTGAGGGGTAGGGAGACAGAGAGCCAACGTTTGTAGATGTCTTGTTTATGAAGGAAATTGAGTCTCGGGCCGTGGTTGTTCAAAATAAAGTTGGATAGTGCTATCCACTGGATAAATCACTATCCAGCAAGATAAGTATTTGGGAAACCAATTGCACTATCCTTTGGATAGAGATTTATCCAGTGGATGACGGTACCCACCTTTTGAACAACTGGGGCCTGGGCCCAGTTGTTTGAAGGCTGATTAGTGCTTAACCCAGGGTTAAATTTAACCCGCATTTCTTTTTCTTTGTTCAAAAGCATTTTCTCGGATAATTTTCTCTGTTATTCCTAAGAGTATCCAATCATTAACCTGTTGACAGAAAGATTAAAAATGAATCTACTTTTTAAGCTTTCAAATCTGATTTCAAATTTCACACTAACCCTGGGTTATCTTAACCCAGCTTTGAACAACCCGGCCCTGGTGTTTTAGAATGGATTATTACTTAAGTCTGATACCAACACTGATTTAGTGTCTCAGTTTACTGTGCAGAGGTTCTCTGACTAACTTTATCATCAATGTTCACTGGAAAACTTTGGTATATGTGAGTTAGATCAAAATGTCGGGATTGCAAAACAAAATCACTGTCCTGCACTGACTTAGTAAATTTTGTGATCAAGCAACAGATCAATTCATCGGTCATTCTTGCACTAAGCCCAGGCGAGCAAGCTTCTTTAGGCGCTCACGGTGGTATTCTTTTGACTGCACCTAGAACAGAAAGAAAAGAAGTGATCACTAACTGCTGAGAAAGGAGTGCTTACATGTACTGATCGTTGGTCAAACTTCTCCACCCTGGTGAAGAAGATTTGGGTGTGTCTGTTATAATAAGGGGTTTTATTATTATAGTAAAACCTGATTGCAACAAACACATACCTAACTCTTCTTCCCAATTTTAGGTCTTGTTCTATTTTATCTGGCCATTTACTAGCCTTCATTTTGGTTGAAAAAGTTTCAACAAAAAAACCAAAGATGATGAAGTTATTTTGAAGGATGCACATGTGGATTGTGGTACAAACTTTTCATTGAAATTTCCAGGTCGACTTTACATCCCTGTCCCTGATTGTTTATTTTGCATTTTTCTCTTGCCTTTTTGTCTGAATCATGCCCATTTGGGTTTGGTTTTAATGATACAACAAGCAGCAAAAGGGATGTGGATTCACACAGGTGGTTATGGACATTTCAGTTGTGAATACGTTAAAGTTAAGTTCAAATCCCATAAAAGACTGAATTTTTTAAGGGTTTTCCCAACTGCACATCAATATTGCATCTATAACCGCAATGATCTTATCAACATTCAATTCAATTTCCCTCAAAGTTGGAAACTTCCTGGTAAACTGATAGCTTACCAAAGACATCATCAAGTGGCTCCTGTTTGACATTCGAGGAAGCTGGCTAAATTCCTATGGCAAAATATTTTCCATTAAACATGACCACTACTAAGTACCAATAACAAGTCAGAGTTTCTCCCGCCTTGCCATATCAATCCCTAACCAATAAGAAAGGTTATTACGATAAAACGTACTGAATTTACCCACATTCTTATACGTCACACCCATGTATAAGCTGCACCCAAAAGTTTTCCCCGACAAATTGCAATCGAAAGTCATAGTAATACCATGGTTATTCTGCTTAAAGCTGGTAGAAGGGTAGCAGAATAGGGACCTGGTAAGCCTTAACCAACATTTCTTTAGTAAAGAAAACTTTCCCAGAAAGGTGAGGGTCCTTTATTGATTGCCAACAAGTTTCTGATAATGCAGGGAAGTATTCATATAGGTGACAATCATTTTAGTGATGAATCTTGAGGATGACATGAGGTTTTCATGAATTTGTCTGCCTTACTAAGCCACCAGTTGCGGCCAATTCACTAATGGAGGTGTGAAGAAATTGATTCCATCTTGCTTCATGGAGATGATTTGCTCCTTGAAAGCTCCATCAGAGAATAACTGCTGACAGCAAACAGTAATAATTGTATGTCAAGTTGTCTGGCCAAGACAACCACACACCACCCTCCAAGCACCTCCAGTTTTTTTTAAATAAGAGAGACTACCCCAGGATTCTTAAACTGACCAGATTTTTTGCGTACCTCTCCTCTATCCCAATGACCGCTTTCCCCTTGCCAGCACTCACTTTCACGTTGAAACTTCTAGTTATATTGCTAATTGGCCCGCGAGCAAGCTCTCTGAGGTGCTCTGGTGACAGGGCGGGAAAAGGAAGGAGAAATTGCAACTATCAGGGCTCAAAGTTAACTTTTTAGTGCACTTGCAAAGTTTTGCAAGTACGATTTTTTTCCACTAGCAAACTGGTGAGACCACTAGCAAATTCTTTCCCTTTGTTTTGCAGACATGGATAATTCTAACTCACAAATGTTTGCTAGCACCAACTTTTTCAATGCAGATATTCAAATTCAAGAGACATAGTTGCAAGCTCTCCTTCCTTCCCCACACCCCAACCCCCTCTGCCAGAGTGCCCCGGAGGGTTTGCACGCAGGCTAATTGTTAAATATCTTAAGAGAAAGTGGAGTTTCTTTTTTGACATTGAATAAATATAAATGATTGCAATGGTATGAAAGTAACATAATCTGAACTAACAAGGCTTACCGATGTCAAAACATCAAGATAAGGTGTTCCAAAATCAAGTGCTGAAATAATGTAAAACAGAAAAACTCTAGTTTAAAATTAAATTAATTTGATCATCATTTGACAGTGAATAATAAGGTAGAAGTGATGACACGAAATGCTACTTTAAAATTTTGGAAAGGTTTAAATGCTTCCTGGCAAAGAAACTGAATTAATGCTGAGTATCAGAAGTTATTTCACAATGCTTGATTTTTATTTTTACATGGTAGGTATATGTACCCTGTTGAATGCTCATAAGGTAGTCTTTTAGAAAAAAAATTGCATATAAATATGATAATGATTATCAGTGGTAAACTTTAGATCTATCTAATCAGTAGCCTCATGAGGGATCATAGTCCACCACTCACACCCAGTTTAAAATAATGTAGCAAATTCAGTTATTCATTCTCAGTCAAAGCACTACAAAATCAAAACTTCTTGTCACATTTCTGGGAGGTGGAACCGTATTTAAAAAATTTGTTTTAAAAAGCCTCATACCAATTTCAATTCGAGCAGTTGCCTCGAAAATACGTAGTTCTATTTCTACAGGTTGAGTAATCTGCAAATACAGTAAAACAGTATTAAGACCCTTGTTCCAAAATGAAACATCAAAAATGACTCAAAGTCATTATAAAGTGTGAAAAAATACATTAAGCATTTGAAGATGATTTTGATGCTCAGTTTGCATGTATACAGTCTTGTGAAACATCAAAAGGAAAAAAGGGCCAAAGAAACAAACAAACATTGATTGGACTGGCCAATTCAAAGGAAGTTAGAAGAACTGGAAGGCCGCAGACTGTCCAACCACCCTGTTCTCGTTGGGATCCTCCCAATTTTGCTCGAAAATCCCGAATATGCGAGTGGGATAGGAAAAATCCCAATTTTGACATAACTTTGCTGTGATATTTTCAAGGGAATTCTTTTGAGAATTATACAAGAACATATAATAGAGTATACTTGACTCACACTGACATCCAGAAAACTTTAAAAGCCATACAAAACATAAAATAAATTGAGTAATTGTACATGAGGCCATGCAAAAAAAAAAGCATCAAAATGACAAAATTTAGCGAACATAATTTTAAACAAAAATATTCCTCTCAGAACACTAAAAATGGCATTTTAGAGGACCAAGATTTCTGCAAAATTTTACGTGGGAAGATTACCCTTAGACCCCCCCTAGTGGCCCACCCCTTCCGCGCTCGTGTGATTCCTCGATTATTAAAAAATATCCCGATTTTATATACTCAAAAGGTTGGACAGTCTGAGGTTGCATCATTGGCTAATATTTGGATTGTAGTACTCAAACAGCCAACAATTTTATTAGATGAATGACGGCATGCAACAAATGGGGGCAACTCCACCCTTGTCCCAGTCATCCTCAACACATTGGGAAGTGACATCACCCATCAAGCTTATCGAAAGAATTTGCTATTATGCAGGTTCCAAGCCTCCTATGCTCACTTGGATAGTGCAAAGAGGCCTGGAAACAAAGGCTGGAACAGCTCTGCCTGATGATGGAAGATTTTAAAATGCTTTAATAGTGAAGATGAAACAGTCAAATTACTGGCCGAAAAAGAACGCACACAAAAAATGTCAGCTGCTTTTTACAGAGTTACTACATTAAAAACATCCTTTGGAATCCTAAAACTGCCAAAGAACAAACAAACTGTTCTGAAATGTAAGGACATGTGAGCTTTGAAGTATTTTCAATGACTGATGAAAAAAAAAAATTGGGGGGGTCCCCTGTAACATGACACAAACTCATTATATAAAACAGCCTATCTGGCATGTCCTACTGTTGTGCTCAAATATCATTTATATTACTATGCTTGTAAGTACGTTATCAGCTGTTATAACAGTGTTCACTTCACCTAAACGGGAAAACCAAGAGCAACTCACATTCTTGTATCTTCGAAACAACCTGCGCGCCTCATTGCGTATGTACTGACTCTCTGTATCGGCATCTCCCATGGTTAGTTCATGCCAATGTCGCGCTATTCGGAATATGCGACGATATAACGACAAAACTTCTTTCCTATAAAATAATGGTTCAATCATCATCTTCTTCTGTAGAGGAAAAACCACGTATAAAAATGTGCACTTTTAAACTCGAGTCCGCCATGTTGAAAAATCGTGTACCAACTTCATATACGGTACACGAAAGAAATGGTGCACAGGAATCCCAGGATGGGAATATGGGCACTTCTATGCTGGCCCATCTGAGCAATCATCTTACGAATGTCTAAGAGGGTTATGGAGGAACGCTTGAAATTGAGGGGTTGATAACCGGGTGGGCGGGTTGGTGACTTCTAACGAGCAAGAAACTAAACACTTCGCCGCGTCTAATCATTTACCTACAAATGAGAATTTAGAAGGTTGTAAGTATACAAGAAGACCGCCGCACAACAACAGGACTTTCTTATAGCACCAAAGGCGTTTCACTCTTAGAAAATATTTCAACAATGTCCAACCCGAGGAACTTTGAACATGACAAAAATATCACTCGTGAACACCAGATAAAAGATGAAACTCAAATTTTGAATCCCCAAGTTTCGGTGGCAAGAAATTCCCCAAGTGAAAATTGGGGATGAAACTAAACTAACTTCCCCAACAAAAATAAAAGAGGAGAATGTACTCAGTTTAACGTACTTCATAAGTTTCAGATATAAACCTCACAAACGCGTATCAACCTGTAATGTATTTATTATACCAGTTTAGTACTTTCTTTTTCTAAAAAAATGTAACCTTATGATATAGTTGATGGTGGTGGTGTCGACACTTAGCAGAAATGTTAAATACTATGACACTTAACTGAAAGCCTGTCATCATCATCATCATCAACAGCGACAACATCATCATCACCACACTGGGTAAAACGTTTTTTGTCAATACGTTTTTGCAGTGGAAAATAGCGGTTATCACAGTCATCATTAATTGTAACAATATAATTTTTTTATCAATAATTTTAAGTGAGTCAAGAACATCTGCGCTGGGAGGCTAGAGATCCGCTTTAAATTAATTGTGTGAATTACCCCCGCTACAAAATTAAATTACTGAACGGAAATGAAAAAAGGGTGCCAGAGGAGATATTTTATTTAGCAAAATTCTTTCTTTGGTCATTCTTTTTGCTGAAGTAAAGTATTTGCTATTGTGTTCCACTATTTGTTATGTTTTAAATTCTTTGTGCCCGGAAGTTTTTTTTTTTTTAGCGTCATTTGCATGCAGGTAGAAAATTGAAGACACTCAATCGGAGTCTGTATTAGCTATGTCAAAACAGATGAACTCTAGTTCACCGTTCACCAATTCGAAACGAAGAGCTCTTTGGTTATTTTTATTTACTTACCTATAGTCAAGAGGTTAATATTACTAAAACATGTATCGCGTGTCCTCTAGGTCTTCTATAAATTTTGTCCCTAAAGCCTCGGAGTCATGTTAGAATTTCAATATATCGAACGTGGGCTATTACACGATCGAACACGATTAAGACAGGTCACTGGGGTAATTCTTCAAGTCAGAAATACTGGGAAAATTATAAAGAAGACCAACAGACGGTAAAACAATTTTTTTAAAAACAAGCTTAGTGCTTCTCAACGTCAAGATCATCCACTCGTGATCATTATTGGGCGAGTCTTTAAAGTTACCTAGGCTTCGATTATGGGGAAATCATTTTGTGAAGACATTCTTCCGTATTACCCTTCAGTCTCCGAAGCTGAGGTTCTTCGCCCGTCGTACATCACAAACTGTGTCTTTGCCATCTTCTTAAATCACACTACAATCATGTTAAACATTGTAACAATCCATGCCGTAAGAAAGACGCCGTCATTACGAAAGCCTTTGAAAACTTTGCTTCTGAGTCTGATCGCCTCAGATCTCGGGGTGAGTTTATTTGTTCAACCATTGTACATTTGGTTGTTAATCCGGTGGTTACAGCAAACCCACCCTGGTTGCCATATCTACACCTATTTCAGCGTCATTATGAACTTATTTTTCACAGCTTCGTTCTCCAGCGTCGTGGGGATAACTCTAGAGAGGTTTTTAGCAATCTATCTTCATCTTCGATACCAGGAACTAGTGACGTACAAGCGTGTTAAAGCTGTCGTTATCTTTATTTGGCTGGTCAGCGCATTTTTTTCGCTCCGAATGTTCTGGCTACCGCCTGGTACAAAGTACATAGTTCTTGCTGTTGCTGGTGTTGTGAGCGTTCTCTTTACATCTTTACTCTACTGTAAAATCTATTTGGTATTTCGGCGTCACAAGAACCACATACAGGCCCTGCATGTACCTCCGCAACAATTACCTCAAAACGGAGAAACGGCAGCTTATTTTGCAAGCCTACAAAGATCGGCCATTGGAACTTTTTATGTATATGTAGTCTTTTTAGGCTGTTATGTACCCCGCTTTATCTGTTTGGGTGCGATTAAAATCTATGGCCCAGAAATCAACTTGAAAATATTTTCAATATACAGTTTGACGCTGATGTTCCTCAATTCCTCTCTAAATCCCCTTATATACTGTTGGAAACTTAAAAACGTTCGACACGCCTTATTGATATTTATTCGCAAAACATCTTGGTGCAGATAAAACTTTTCTTTAAAAAATTACGATAATTTTTCTCTTGAGAGACTGTGGTTATCTGGCAAGCACCTGCTATTTAAGTAATTATACAAATATAGGTTAGTATTGATTAGGGTATTAGAATTGGTATAAAGTCAAAATACGATCATGCTTATAAAATCGCATATTTGAAATGTACTCTTAACCTGAACTCAAATTTAAAAAATGAAGCATTTTCGTTAAATAAAAGCCGAGAAAACGAAGGCCAAAGTTGATATCTAAGTGCGCTATTTTGGAAATATTAATAATCACAGGGCTGAAATCCGACGCGATACTCTCAGTTGTTGACAGAGTGTTGCAATTTTCACAACCCGGCACGCGATAACGCGTTATGAGTTTCAAGTAAGCTAGGGCAAATTATAGCAAAATTCTCTTACATTCTGCTTCACAAAATAAAGTACGATTGTTTCGATATTTGTTAAATAATTTCTATGGCTGTAAAAAGCCTTCTTGAAAAACATGACAGATAAGCCGTTAGTTCAATAACCTATTATACAAATTAGCACCTTGCTAAGTAGATCACGTCACGTAACGAGCTCAAACGAAGATTTTCGCATTTTCTCGCCAATTTCCGTGCTACAATCGGGTCCGTGTCACAACAAACATTAAGAACAGGTTTATTCACATAAAATTTTGGCGGCGGCCTGAAGTTTGAGGGTATACAAAAAAATTCCACCTCTATATCTCAGGAAAAGTTTACTGGCTCCTGCCGAAAATCTAAGGTAAACGAACAATCTAATCAAAAGTAAGTTCCATTTTTTTTTTTTATTCCTAGACTGATCGAGAGAAAGCCAGAAATATTTAACTAACACCATTGACACCTCAGAACCTCAGCTCTCGCTTGATAGGTCTGTGTAATTTTTATTTTGCAAAATTCCTTATTATTTGAGAACTTATATTTTCAAATGGAATGGTTTATAGCAGAGTCTAATACCTTAATCGGTTAGTCATAAATGAGATTACGTCTAGTGGAGCCGGGTGTACGTCAAAACAAACCTAAATTAATAATAATAATAATGATTAGAAGAAGAAGAAGAAGAAGAAGAAGCAGCTATTCATATAGCTATTCATATAGCTTTTTTTTTTTTCATATAGCGCCATTTCTACTAGATAACCAAGGACGCTTAACAAGGTTACTTGACTTACTTGTGAGAAAAATCTAAAAGGTTCCTAATATATATCACTGATATATAGAACTAAATAAAATCGCGAACCAATAAGTCAAGCTCCTTTTGCCCAAGGGCCTGTTCGGAAAAGCCATGCTTACATAATAATCCAAATTTTGTCAGCAAAAAGGATGAACTATAACTTGAAGTTCAAAGATGACAAAACACGAAGTTCAGTTGATCCACTGGATGAAAGACTGTACGCCGTGATTGGGTAGATCCAATCTTTTTCCTGCCCGAAAAGTAACCAGAACTTTCAAGAAACGAGGTGAATACGTGCTGTGTATAAAGCAATTTGGACCTCCCCAGAAGTTTTCTGTAAAATTAGACTGACATGACATTATTGTTTGTGAAAACATCCTAAGAAGTCTCGCCGCAAGGCTACCTATGCTATTTAATTATGCCTTTCAGCATGTGATGGTTTAATAGGTTTCTTCCACGGTAATTTGATGGTTTATTATGGCGATATTTCGTTTCTAAAAAACCGAATGCCTTAAAGTACAGTAGTACATGGACGATAATATATAACCTGGGTGCCAAGGGAATGAAGTGATGCTAGTGTGAACCATCGTTTTCAAGCTTTTTCGTCCTCGGTTCAGCTTTCGCACGGGTGTTTCTCTTAACTACTTTACGAAATACAAAAGAAAAAAGAAACCTGAAAAACGCCAGCTGCGCAGGCTAACGTGACCTAAGCTAAAAGTTTCTTTTTCGCGGTTTCGGCCTTCGGCCAAAGCGGCCTACGCCCGAGCCCTGTACGTACGGTACGCACGCTGCCTCGATCGTACAAAGACGTCTCTCGATGAAAACCTCCATGAAAACTTTGGCGCTTCTTCACCAGTCAATCGCGTCTCGGGCTCGCCTCTATGCGAGCGAAAAACGAAGCGCCTGAGTAGGAGGCAAGTACGCACTCAGGTAGTCGAAAGTAAAAAAGTAGAGGTACTAAAATGAAATAAGTACAGTCGACTCCCGATAACTCGAACCCTCGCTAACTCGAACCTCGCGCTAACTCGAACCAAAATCTATTTCCCCTGGATTTCCGTCATACATCCACTGTTATTTTACCCTGGTAACTCGAACCCTCGATAACTCGAACTCCCTCTAACTCGAACCAATTTTCGTTTCCCCTCAGGTCATTTTCTATATAATTTTACCCTCGATATCTCGAACCATGTTTTGAGCCCTTAAAAAGTCGGGAAAAAAGCCGTCTACGGGCGTCCGAAACATTGAATTTGGGATTTCCTATTGACATGTTGTAGGAGCCATGATAGTTTACTAGTGGAGGCTGATGTTGATTGTCGCAGGGTAACGTGAAGCAGCTTTTCTTCTCAAAACAGTAAAACGCATGCTCTATTTTAGCCAGAGTATCAGGCCTTCCTAAGGGGCTAGGGGAGAGGAGATTTTAGATGCTCTCCCTTTTTCGCTTCCATCTTCCCCCCTTTCCCCAGAAACGCCTGATACTCAGGCTAGCTCTATTTCGGCTATGTTTTGTTACGTTACCTTCGGATGTTCACTGTGCAGTAAAAACTGTTTTTTACTTTACTCTCGGCTATGTTCTTCGAACTCCCGATAACTCGAACCTTTTTTCGATTTCCCTTGAAGGTTTGAGTTATCGGGAGTCGACTGTATATCAGTGGCAGATCCAGGGGAGGGGCCCGAGGGGCCCGCCCACCCTTATTTTTGAACCAAACCCTAATCCTAATCCTTATCAAACAAGACCGCCCCCCTCCTTATCTCAGGGTGTGGATGACCCTTTCCCCCCCCGCCCCTTATCTGAAGGTCTGGATCCGCCACTGTATATGATAAGAAAAAAACATTTAAATTCAGTAGAACTCGAACTCTGAAGACAAACGAAAAAACAGGTCGAGTTAGGGGCGGGGGGGGGTCAGCGAGTTATCCTAGTCGATTGAAAAAGTCAATTTGCCATGTTAAAAATTGGTAGTTACTGATTTCTCAGCACTTCAGTGTATGTGCAGTACAAATGCACTTATTTCATCAGAAACGGTAACATGATTAGGCATTTTTTATGATAACACGTGATCATATCTGTTCGTTTTAGTTTATTGTTTTTACCCTTGTACGTGACAGTCCCTTTTATTTTTCCCGTAAGATCGTCGACCCAGTCTAGCTTGAATCGAAGATGAAATCTCCGACATCAGCCCCCTGCCTTAGCCTGTATGCCAGAGGGTTTTTTTTAACGGACCTCTGGAGCCAGGGTACAGCCACCTCTGTGCATGCACCTCTTTAGCTTCTATGTTTTGTTTTCCCCAATAGGGGTCCTAGGGGAACTTGACTTTTTGTCTTTTCATTAGTCTGCTACACAGCCGTTTTTAGTGTCGTCACGCAACGCTCCTCCCCAGTGGGTAGTAGCTATGCACGTTGATAAGACGAAGTTTGAAAGAAACAATTCTCTTGAGTATTATCACATGACCTGTATTGGGAAAACAAAACATTCAAGCTAAGGAGGTGTATTGAAAGTGATGCCAGTGACAGTGAAAGCCCGATCTCGATCAGTGATCTTACGGGAAAAACAACAACAACAACAACAACTTTATTTCAGTCAGATTCCCACGTGAGTACATGGTATTACCTACATTATTTATGTTATAAATCTTAAATCAAAAAAAGGCTATAATAAAAGAACAAGTTTGTCTATATTCCATACCGGTAAGCAGCTGTAAGTCTGTAGATATGAGGATCGACATTGTTAAATATGAAGAGGGTTTTTTCATTTGTTGTCAGAATTATTAAAAAGGGGTATCTATTACTAATGTTTCTGTAAAAGGTAGATCGAAGACTATCAAAAAGATAACAATTGAATAGATAGTGTAAATCGTGTTCAACTTCATTTAGGCCGTAGCAAAAGAGGCAAATTCGAAGATTTTCTGGAGTTTTCGGTACTGCATGTCTGCCCGTTTCAATTTGTAAGCGATGGTTGCCAAGTCTGAATTCATTCAGTGTTTTTTGGTCATTTATAATGGTGATTATGTTCAAGCAATCACTTTTGCGACAGTCGTTTTTGAATATTGAGTAGAATTTTAGTTTCTTGTAAATAGGAGACAGAACAGTCTACACGCGAGAAAAGAAACTCGGTGTGATACCCAGGGTAGGAATCGAAAAAATAAAAGAGCGCGAAAAAGAAAACAAACCAAAAACAGAAAGAAAACGGATCTTGTTACGTGTTTCTCTTATGGAGCTTCTTGGCGTTAAGTTGGTCGGCTTGACAGCCCTTAGGCTAGCCTGCGTGGCAGGGGTGCGAAAGGGAGGGGCAAGGGAGTTAGGGCGCGAGACCTTTTAACGCCTGCCACGCAGGCTACCCTTAAGCTACTAACGCCCCTCCACTGGGGGCAAACAAGTGTGCTCTGCCAAGTCAACAGGGGCAATATTTCAAAAGAGTTGTATAGAGGAAATCGTAGTTTTCTTCCGAAAAATATAAGCGATACGTAAGTGAAGAACGGCCAGCTAAAAGGAACAGAATACAAGAGAAATATGAAAGTCGTTTACCTTCTTCTCCGCGCTATTTTGCCAGAACGTTTTCACCAACATACCCAGTCCTTTTGCAGACGGGAACGGCTCTCGTTTCCAGCTCTGGAAAATGGCGGCGGCGCTACAAATCCCGCGGGTGTTCACCCGGGGATCCAGCTACGAAAGTGCAAAAGCAATCCAATCCCTAGCCTGCGGTGCAGGCGTTTTTTTGAGCGCGCAATTTGCTCGCGAAAGCGCGATGTTGAAACTTCCCGAAGAGAGGAGGAGATAGGGCGAGTCAAAGGGAGCGGGGAGGGGTTGGTTTTTTTTCTCCCCTCCCCCTCCCCCCTTTCCTTCTTTCGCCCTAGCTCCTACCGTAAGGGTTACTACTTCTACTCTCCCCAATCTTCCACTGTCATAAAATCAAAGATGGAGGCTACAACAATATTACGAACACGAACAAGGTTTCGCCCACCCAAAATACGCCTGCACTGCAGGCTATCCAATCCCCCCATCATATCCCGGGCTTGAAATTAACGAACAAAGTTGGAAAAATCCCGCGCCATGCCCGCGTATCTCCCCGGGGTTACACCACCCCCCCCCCCCCCCCCCCCCCCCCCCCCCCCCCCCCCCCACCAATGCCTTTGTTTTATTATTCCTTTTTTCTCTTTATTTTTTGTATTGTTTTTTTGTATTTGTTTTTTTTTTTTTTTTTTTTTTTTTTTTTTTTTTTTTTTTTTGTGTTTTTTAATATTATATTAAAAAAAAAAAAAAAAAAAAAATATAAAAAAAAAAAAAAAAAAAATAATATTTATTTTCAAACAGGTTTTCCCCCCCCCAAAAAACCCCTCCACCGCCGGCTCCCCCACCCCCCCCCCAAATCCCGGGGTTGAAAATAAAAAACAAGTTGGAAAAACCCCCCCCCCCGCCCCCGGTTCTCCCCGGGGTTTCCCCCCCCCCCCCCCCCCCCGGGATGACCGCTTATAAGTGCATTATGCACTATCATTATGCTATATCAGTATGTAATTGTATGTGTGTGATGTATATATGTTTAGTTTTTCTTGTATTTTTCCTTCGTGATCATAAGCGTCAGTGTGTAAAAAATTTTAATACATAACAAAATAAACATTGATTAAAATACAAAAGAAAAATTATTTTCGTTTTCAAAGCTTGACAAAGCGCTTTAGGCGCGCGAAAGCATCCCACTTAATCGGGTACGTTTGCGCGGATGCGCGCGGAAGCGCGCGTTTTGCCTAGAGTATCGAAAGAGACTGGTACGACAAATGCAACGCTCGATAATTAGCCTCCCCGCAGACGTCCTTTGGAGTTCGTTTGTCACGCATTTATTTCTCTCCGTCGGGGAGAAATGAATGCATGACAAACGAACCGCAAAGGACTTCTGCTGCCGAGGCTAATCGATACTGTACGCTTCTAGTACGCTGGATCAACGTTTGAAACAGTTCGCATGGTATGCTGGGTAATCAAAAAATCCAAGATGGCGAAACATCATCCAGATCTGATCATGTGTAGGAAACAACCTGGCGTAGGTAAGCTTCTGTTTGTTTTCAACGTGATCGTTTATAATCAAAAGACTGACAGTATTATGTTGAATTTTTATTTTCAGCTATAGGTCGGCTGTGCGAAAAATGTAAGTGTATTTCAGTGTCTTCTGTGTGATCTCCTGTTACTCAAGTGTTGAGAGGACTGTACTGTAAATTAAACGTTGAAGGCACAAGTTCTGTCAGAGTGAATGAACTTATAGTTTATCACTGATGATCTCTATCCCGTGGTTTTAGGTACCTCATTTGAATCCTCATGTCAACTTATCATTCGTAACCTATCTTCATGAAACGCTAAATGTCAAGCGTCACAATTATTTAAACACGTGCTTCAATGATCAACTTTATTATAAGTTTATAGAGGTCCTGGGTTCGGTTGTTCAAACTTTGGATAGCGCTATCCACCAGAAAAACCACTATCCGATGGATAAGTATTAGGGAACCAATAGCTAATAGCCTTACCCCTTGGAAAGAAAATAATTTAATATAGCTGGTAAACAGCGTTATCCACCCTTTGAACAACTGGGGCCAAATCTGTAATGTTTAGATTGAATCAGTAATGCATATTTCTAACTCTTGCACAGGTGATGGCAAATGCGTTATCTGCGACTCATATGTACGCCCATGCACTTTAGTGCGAATATGTGATGAATGCAATTATGGCTCTTATCAAGGTCGTTGTGTGATATGCGGAGGGCCTGGTGTATCTGATGCTTATTATTGTAAAGAATGCACAGTTCAGGAAAAAGATGTAAGTGCTTTTTTTTCTCTTATTTAAACAGCGTTTTTCATTAGGGCTGTGCTCTATCAGCACCTGGTGGTCCCTGGTCCCAGTTGTTCAGAAGTTGGATAATGCTATCCACTGGATAAATCCCTATCCACTGAACAATGCAATTGTTTTCTCTAACACTTGTCCGCTGGATAGTGATTTATTGATTGGATAAAACTGTCCGACTTTTCTACAACCAGGGGCTGGTACATAATTTTTGTTCTTGGGTGACTAGAAAATCTTAGTTTTTTCATAGAAATCATATGTTGGGCATGAAAGTACAGCCTCAATCATACTTCTTCATATTAGTGAACTTACCCAACAGGACAGGAGAGGAAAGAAGATGGCAACCTTGCGTGACAAGCATGACAGTAACTTTGTTTAAAATACGTTTTTGCTGAACTTCTCTTTCCTTTAAAAAGATCTTTTTATAAAAGACCAGAAAACATTAATGTTGGGTGAAGAGCACAACAAAACACGCAAGTAATAACCCTGTTGCCGTCCTCCTCTTCCTGCCATCCTGTTGCATAAACTCACTATTATTCAACAGGTACAGTGCTGTTAACCTTACTTTGTTCACTATAGCTAGTCTGTGAGCAAGCTCTCAGTTGGACTGTGTGGGTAGGGGAGAAAAGAGGGAAGGGAGAATTTGCAGTCAGGTCTCAGGAATTTGAAATCCACCCACAGTGCTCCCTGTAGCAACTACTTTGAAAAACCCATTATTATGGCAACCGCCTTGACTGAAAAAATCTACATGATGTTGATGGGTAATTGAACTACAAAAATTGCACACTCTCATTTTCATAGGTTACCTTCAAAAATGTTGTGTAGCTTTTGAGGTCCTTTTCGAAAAAATTATATGCATAAAAAAGCTGTGTCTTTACCTTTCTCACTATGAGAAAGATTTGGTCGATCAAAAAATTTGATCAGTCCAGGGCTGTGGTCCCTTGTTCCCAACCTTTTCTCTTGGGCGACTAGCAAATCTTATTTTTTTTCATACAAATAATATGCACCTGGGGACCCTAAATTTTGCAGGTTCAAAGCACCAGGCTCTTTTCAATTTTCCTCAGAGCACAGCTTTGCAGACACTGGATAGAAAGATTCAAAGAAGTTAATCTTGACACTGCTGGTTCAAACTTCCCACCCCACCCAGTCAAAGATCAAATTCTCCAACCTCAGGAACTCCTGTAATGGTCAAATGCCAGGGGTTTGCCCTTTGAAGGGGGATGGGGTTTCTAAAGTTTCAAATTTGCACATGATCAGACTAACATTATTTTATTCTAAAAGTGAAAGGCTGAACTGAATAATAAATGTGATCTTTCTTGTGTTCAATATGAAAAAAGTTGCCCTGGCCTGGGTGTTACATCCAGCTGAATGATAATTATTATTTCAGGTTCTTTTAATTAGGAACTGTGAGGTTCACATTATTCATTTAATGCAGCGGCTTAAAAAATTTTTTTTCGACTTTCACAGAGAGATGGCTGCCCAAAGATTGTCAACTTAGGAAGCTCAAAGACTGATCTTTTCTATGAAAGGAAAAAATATGGCTTCAAGAAGAGATGACACTTTGCTAGCATTTGTTAGTAGCAAGCTTTTACAACTGAACTGCCACTGTAAAGTAATAAACCTTTGTTAAACCATAGCAAAATGGTTTAACAATGGCTGGAAACTTAGTGAAGAGTGCAAAGTGAGCAAATGTAAATTGCCGCCATTGAAGTGCCACTCTTGTTGATTACTTTGTGCAGTAGAAGTTTCTGCAGCATGATCAGTACCATACATGGTAACATTTTTGTTCCGTGTGAAGGCACAATATTTATGCCGTTTCTTTAGTTTTCATCGTCTGTGTTCATGAAAGGAGTTGTGTCAATTTCCTTATCTGGCTAGGTAAATGTATCAGTCTTCTTTCATTTCCTCCAGGGAAGTTAGATGAAATAAAAGCCTTTGAACAATATTATTGCTTCACTGCGAGTTTTTAGTTTCAGGTAGAGGTCACATAAATTAATTCAAATCTAGGGAGAATTAAGTGCTTTAAAACAAAAAAGAAGATTGGTAGAATAATGATAATATTTTTTCTTATTAATATCTTAATCTCCATTGTTTATTATGCCCAACATAATATTACCATGTAAATTGCTGGTCAGGAAGAGTGGATAATATGAACCCCCAAGGGTATGGGGACTGGGACTTGGGACTGGGGGGTCCCAAAAAAAGGTACAGGGATGATAAACGGAAAATTATAATCAAACTCCAAAAGGAGACCAATATGGATGTAGAGCAGGCTTTATTTGACCCCTCAGTGAGATCAAAATCAAACATAAAAATCATGATAACTTGTGGTACAGCTGTTGACATCAAATGCTGTCTTCTTTGGTTTCTTTTATTTGTCTAGAAGTTTTAATGAGTTTTAAATCCTAACCAATAGCTCTATTGACAAAAATAACCGGTGTAAATGGCAGTTTTGTCTAAGAGGGCCAATGGTGGTTAGAGTGCGAGCGGTCGTCCTTCTTTCCTCAGAGACACGGTCCGCGAGTCAAAAAGAAAATTATGCTCACAGTCTAAATGGAGATTACAAGAGAAAAGTTAGCTCGCTAACAAGCTCTGGGGCAGGGTGAAAAAGGATTTTTCAATTTTCTTCCCGCCGCCAGAGCGTCCCGGAGAGAGAGACCGGTGGAACAGCAAGGAGAATGGAGCGGAAACAACCAGAAATTTTGCAGCTCAGTTTGGTGGCGTTGCCGCTCACTTGCCTCCCCCCACACCCCCCCCTCCCCTCCCCTCAACAAAAGGCCGCCAGCTATACAGGCTAGAATAAAAAATACAGTATATGCCAGATATCGCGGTCACTGGACAACTTCCCAAAATTTTCAGTTGCGTTATATTTTCTGCACAGTTGACCTGTTTTAAAATAGCGGTCACCCTGTATATAACACTCGCCTTGCCGTTTCCCAAGAGTGACCATTGTGCAAAGGTTTGACTGTATTGGCGGTGGGGGAAAGGGGAGGGGGGAGGGGGGTGTTTTCAATAGCGTGAGGAGCGTATTTCCACACCCACAGCTTAAAATAATCCGTTTTGAGTTATCTCAAAGGAACTTACTCGAGGAAATACGGTAAAAAAAAATGGAGAGCTTGCTCCAGGGGGCAAAGACCGAGGAAGATGGAGGACTTGAGGCTCGTCTGCAATTACACTTTACTATTGATCGTTCTTCATATTTTTTTTTCTTTCAATTTCTTGCCACAATAAGGATACTTGGCAATAAACTCTTTTTTATATATAAGAATGTTGTTTTTCCGGCCCAGGCTGAATATTCTTATTTTTCTGCCGATTTTAGGCTGAAAATATTCTTGTATTATTCTTAAATTATAGCTTATGACATTTCCGTTTTAGAATATATTGGGGTATTGGATGGAATAAGTTGAAAACATAATTGTGTGGTATTTACAGTTTTTGAACACACAAAATTACATCCTTTTCAAAACCTCAGCCTGGGGTTTATTCTTAAAATATTCTTAAAATTTCGCAAATTTCAGCCTCAATATTCTTATAAAATATATTCTTATAGAAAAAAAAGAGTGTAAAGTAATTGCCTGACCAACTACCTCTTCTCGAATATTAAAGTACAATAAGAACCGCGATGTTAAAATGTTAAAAACCATGAAAACAAACAGTAGAGGCTTATTGCTGGGAAGGTGCGGCGCTTATTCGGGGCGGTCCTTATCGGGGTCGAACCAACATTGTCATTGTACATGAAACATTCAGTCGTGATGATTTAGAGAGGATCGTATTCTGTGAGTTGTCAACACGTCTTTTGTTTCACATTGCGCAATCGGTCATTTCCGATGACCGACTAGCCTGAATTTCATCCGATTACTTCGAGTCGTTATTACTCCCTCAGGGAATAATAACGACTCGAAGTAATCGGATGAAATTCAGGCTAATGACCGACCGACTTCGCCGATCTCAAAATCTTGAGTATCCTCAAGTAGTGAAAATTTCTTTCCGTTAAATTCAATACATGCAGTTCACAAATATTGAACAACAGTGGGGCACTCCATGCTAATCATTGCACTGAGATGGGTGCAAATACAATTCTCTAGGTGGCTGCGTGCCTCCTTAATTTCAACACCTACTCCGCAGGCTACTTCAGTAGTAGTTGTTGTCAATTCATCATTTAGCGGCGCTTATTTGAGTATATACGGACCATGATGGTGATGATGATGCTTTGGGACTTTATGCGTCATTTCTTTCCTTCGTAGATGCAAAGGGGTTTTCCAATCAACTAGTCCTTTACATTGAGGTGCCAACCGTGTATAAATAAAGTTATCATTCATTCATTCATTCACTTAGTATGGTAAAAGTAGCAAGAACAAAATGTGTAACCCCAAATCAAAGTTGCATACGAGTCCCGTTCATAACCGCACATCTTGGAACTGCGACGAATTTGTCTATCAGACAAGGAACAAGCCTATGTATACCGGCGTGAAGCATTGCAGTTCGAAAATAGGCAATTTTATTATTTAACAGGTCGCATAAAAATTCAATGGAAGCAGAGTTTTTAATATTGATCTTGCGAGATGAAAATGTCCTCTGCCCGGAGTGGAACAAAGGTTTTCTAGTCTGGCAATCCCAGCAATGTAGGGCCGCATTTTTACAAGGAAAGGGAGAGTTCATTCGGATATCCGGTCGCCGGCTCTAACCATATCTTACCTAATGTCTTAATACGGTACTTACGTAATATAATAAAAACCATTGTAGTTTACAGTAAAAACCCCGGGGTCAAATTCTTTGTTTTTCTGTGCCTTGCCAGTTTGATAACGTGTTGTGAAATAATCATGATACTAATCGCAACAGTGCAGTTTGGAGCCTTTAATAATAGTTGGTCTATCAGGTGGTGTATTATGCCTTACACTAGAATATCCTACGAGATTAAAACTTTAAAAGGAGAAGGTGTAGTGCGTAAAAAACATCGAAAAAACCTCAAAACGCTTCAATGAACCTGCTTTAATTAAAAGGACATATTGATAAAGACATGTAAGTGCGTGTTTAAGACTCCCACGCCTTACACTGAATTTTCTTCGTCATTTTTGATTTTTGCATAACCAAAAAATAGGGTCAAAACTGAGCGAATCGTCAGATGGCGTCAAAAATAAGACAGCTGTTGTATTTTATGTTTCAGTTTGCTCTCATGGTCATGATTTTCCTTTCATAGCGAACATACTTTTTAAAAACAAATCACGTAAATTCTTATACTTCAAGCTTTTTATATTTTCCGCCAAACACGTAATCACGTGACGCGGTTGTTGTCAATCAAGCAAATGTTGAGTGGACCGGCTGATTCATCGAGGTCTCGTACTTTGTCGCAGAAATTATGACACCTCTGCCGCGCAGATAAAGAATCCCTCGTACGATCACGGGTTTCGGAGAGTACTTCAGCATGCAAGAAGTAAATGCGGAAGATGTTTACGATCATCTAAAAGCTGTATTCGAGGCTTGTGACCAAAATGGCGATGGCTTCGTCAAAACACAGGATCTCTTGCGGCTTGGCCAAGAACACTCCAATGGTGGCTTTGAGGTGCAATTTCCTTTTCTCTGGTTTTGATTATGTTACGCGTTAGTTATTTGGCAGTAGAATTAAAAGCTAATCGCTGTAAACTGGACTAAAAGTTGCCGGAAATTTGGAGTCCTTGTTTTTCTATAAGCAGGACTCAGGCGGACTATCCCGCAATCTCAAGGTCGTCTCGATTTATTTACTTGGCTTCTCCATCAGTATCATTTAGGATACTACATTTTACTTGATTCTTGTTTTTCGGGAGGTTAGTGTTTTGCTCCCTAAAACTCACGTTTATACTATCATAAGAGGTTATTACTTGGGTGTGTTTTAAACTTTCGAAAACAACAGTTTCTGTCTGTTTTAAAGACTCACTCCAGTTAGTTTACTGTTAATGTTGTGACAAGTATAACGTTTTGACTGAAAATTGACCGTCTTCTTATTCTGTAAAGAGGCCAGCTTGCTCGAAAATCGTAAGGAATCTTTTTTCTGGAAAAGTGATAGGCAATATCACCGAGGGAACAGTCCCGAAATATATTGAAACATCAAGCTTACGATTTTAACTGCCTTCTGCCTTGAAAACGACATCAATTTAGCTAATTGTTATTCGTTCTGTCCCCGTCTCTAGGAGATGAAAACCCTAATCGAAAAGCTAGATCCTGACGGATTTGGAAGAATAAGTTTTGATGGGTTTTGCAAAGGAATTCACGAATTTCTTGGTGAGTTAAAGTACAACTTCAAAGGTGGTAAAACGTGTATCACCGTATCGATATTGCGTTATGTTCTAAGCTATGTCTTGTCCGTCACACAGCGATGAAAAACAACTTTATTCGCGTTTTGGTCGACCTTTTAAAAGTTTTTTGTAATTGGAACTTCTTTCTATTCAAGGGGTTAACGGAGACGTGAATATGAACGGGGACAAAGATGCAGCCGATTTGGCGACTGATTCAAATCCCTGGCTTGTTTTACCACTGGATAGCGACCAACAGGAAGAAACTCAAGACAGCTGTTGTGAGGTTAGTTTATTGTTCATTTTGAAATTATTCGTCTCTAGGGGAGAAGCAAATCTAGCTTATTTTAATATGTTCAAAAATGTTTCGAAACTTTCAAGTTTCGAAAGCCAAGAGGAAGTGGACGGTTGTCAACAGTTCAACGAAATTGTTTACATTTTCTGGAGCGAAACAATAAAGCCATTAACATTGTGCAAATTTATGGCTCTTCTTAAAATTACCCCACTGGTTATTGACTAACAGGCCTTTGCATGTACTTAAACTCTGTTTTTATGAGGTCACTCAACTGATGAAATAAAATGGTAAGTCATGCTGTCCTGTTCATAGAATCATGTTATAAAACATTTAGCACACTGCGAATTAAATGAACTATTTCTGGGTACTGATCTTACAGTCAATCAAAAATCCTTTTAAAGCATATTGTACTGTGGAGATAAAGAAGAATTCCAATTTCCGAAAGCCTTGGTTTCTCAAACCTTCTGATGATTTAAGCCAAAACTGACTTCCTTTCCCCAGGAAAACACTGTAATTTGATACATACCTCCTAGTAATGTAACCCCGATTTTCTTTTACCTAATACTTTTAAGAAGTTGGGATTTTTTCAATTTACATAGGCAAATTAGTTGGTTCAAAATCTTGGGCCAAATGGTACTCAAAATTCAGGACCGGTAAATTTCATCCCAGAATCGGATTTGCCATTTGCACAAATTAGTTCCACTTATCTCAAAACGGCCACAAAACCTGCAAATGGTGTCAGAGGTCTCAGAACAAATAAGACAAAACTTTCGATTGGGGCCATTCTGACGGGAAAAACAGGAATACCTTTTCAGAAATTCTGTTTCTCCCAGGAAAATTTTTCACTGGAATGACTACAAAGACCTGTGTTACTTTTTCAACTGGGTTTGTCGCAAATTTTAGGAAAAGGTAAACAACCAAGAATTCCACAGAGTTCTCTAGAAGCTTCAGCAACCAGTCAGACTTGCCATTTGCCAGAGTTTTGACCTTGTTGCAATCGTACTTGTTTCTCAAAATTTAGTTCAATTAAAATAAAGCAGATGTGGGTGAATAGAGGTGTCATCTCCCTGGCTAAAATTCCTCCCCCTAGTCGCTCAAAGCGTACTGAAATGCATTTTCAGCTGTTCTATGTTAAGTTGTTGGTCTACTCTAGACAAGACACCGATGTACTTACCCTTTCCCCTTTCTATCACAAATCAGTTTGCCATGAATAATACCCTGTTCTTGACAAAATGTATCTGCTTTCTATACTCTACCCTAGACATACAAGTATTGCAGCATGTAGCTATATAAACTTAATAGGGCATTACGCACCCCCCCCCCACCTCTTGCCCAGGAGTGGTTGTTTGAGTCAGATGGCCTTGCAGGTTGTCCCTCGTAGTTAAGTGCTCATTTGCTGATACTGATCTATAGGAGCCATTAGGCCACAATGATAGGGATCTATAGTCCCTTTGTTGATACACAATCTGAAGTACATATGTATCATTTAAGGATCTGGAGATGTGTGGGTCATTTGCTGTCAGTTTTTATAATATATTTTTCCAATCGATTTGATTTCAGCGTGACAGTCCATACAGCACAACATCCACAAATGAATACAATGGTGATGATGATGAAAACTTTCCAGACGATTTACGAGTGTCAAACTTTAATCGCAATCAAAAGCAATACTCTACATTTCCACCTCCCACATTGTCACGGTTAAAACATCGGGCCACGCTGCCTACCATGAGTGTTGATGTGTACAGTGACAGATGCTCACACTCTGATACAAGTGAATACCAGTCTGAAGAAGGATTTGAGGGTTATGGGGAGAGCTTTAGTGAGGATACAACTTTTGAAGATAGCCCAACTTTAAGAAGAGAACACCAGGTTGCAGAACGAATTATAAGAGGGTAAGCATGAGATGATACTTGAAGGTCATAGTCAACTCCCTCAGCAAGGCAGGCACCACTAGGATCAATACTACATGTCCATCCTAGAGGGGTGTCCAGCCTGAAGTGTCAAATAAAAATGACACTGAGGAATGACAAGGACCAAATCTTCCTGTTTTTTAGGGAGTCATTGTTTGTTATGCATTCTATTTGTATCACCCTGATACCGCTGGTTCCTAAAATTGTATTTGCTTAGTAGATCATCAAGGAACTTTTCAGAGAGATTTGACTGTATCCCTACATTGTCCCATACAATAAATAAATAAATGCAAATATAACCAAATTTCCTAGAATTTTCTTGCAGAATGTTATAAGCCTGCTGCTTACACACTGTATATGATACCCAGCTACAGTACTTGCATCATGACTGCAAGTACTGCCTGTAATACTGCTGTAAAAGCAGAAGTTTGCCAGCAATAGAGGCCATCCCAGTGATGGCTTCTGCTGTTGTCTGCCTACAGCTATGTCAGTTAATTAACGTTGTGGGATTTAATGGCCTTAAGCCTATGTGGCAAGACTGCAACGTCATGTGAGTAGCTGTAAGTCCGTTAAAATTTGGTCTTAACTTCACAGTTGTCAGTTCCGTGGAATTTTTTAATGAAATTTGCCTTATTTCTTCTTGGTCTTGTCAATAAGGTTTTCTAACAATGTTAAATTATTGAAATACCTGTATGTGATCATATGTCAGAACAGTACTCCGGGTAAAACCAGCTACTAGGTCACAAACTGGCCAGCAGGATATGAGAACCAGGCATTAGCCTTGAATGCTTTGATGAAAAGGTTACGTACAAATACAGTTGAACCCCCATATGCTACCACCTCTTGTTAGTGACCAGCCATCTAAAATACCAAAGTGTTTCAAGGCAAAACCTGACAATATTGAAACCTCTCACAGATGACCATCTCTAATGATGGTGTTACAGTGTAACCTCTCCTTACGGACACCTCTATAATACTGACACCTCTCTATTATGGACAGTCTGTTTGGTCCGAGAAATGCCAAAAATCATACATTCCCAGTACCTCTATAATACGGACACCTCTTTAAAGTGGACACTTGGTTCTGTCCCTTTGGTGTCCGTATTAAAGAGGTTTGACTGTATAATAATCCATTGTTATTAACCTATTGTTAGAGACTGCTTGAAGCAAGGTCTGTTGTCTGTGTTTGCTGTATGTATTTTAAGTGAAGACGTGGAAGTGCACCAGCTATCGTAACTTTGAAATTTTGTACAATGAATTGTTTGCCAATAAGTAGAAGTGTCTGGACCTTTACTCAGAAAAGACCATCTGTTGTTCGATTCCCATTAAGTGATCACCTCCCGTAAGCAACCACTGAATCTTTTGCATTTAGGATGGTCATTTATAGGAGGTTCAACTGTATATGAAATATGATAAATCTTAGTTGCAAATAGCCTGGTCAGATTCAGAAGTGTTAAGGGTTAATTAGTTGATAAGAATGTCTTGTTCTTCTTAGCTCTGGTTCGAGAAAAACATCAGCTGCAGCAGCGGCCTTCTCAAGGTGAAGTGACTGATTAACTTTGAAATATTATCGTTTTTAATATGAACCTAACTGTATTAATTCCATGCTAATATTACTGACAGTACAGAGAAACTATTCTTGTGAAATCATGTTTTGTTCTGCGAAATTCTCTTTTGTAATAATTATATGATTAAAATATGGCAGAGGCTGATTTGATGCCCATCACAAAGATCTTGATCACATTTTACAAACTTAATCTCTGTTAAATGGGGTACATTTATTGTCCATGGCCCACATTAAAAAACAGAGTTGTGTTGAAAGGCATGTTAACAGTGTTAGAAACTATCAGTATTAAGTTTTGCATACCTTGCAATGGTGTAGACTACATTAACAAATTGATTGTTATGAATGACAAAAAAATTACTGGTAGTTATTGATCTTCAGTACCCTACAATAGTTCAATATTAATGGTGAAATTATAGCGGCGGAGGGCCAAGCGGTTAGAGCACTGGACTTGAAATTTGGAGGCCCCGCGTTCAAGACCCGTTCTGTCCACTAGCTGGATTTGTTCCCAGTAATCCTGACTTCAAATCCTCGACCAGGCTTGTAAATAGCTGGTTTGCCTCAGGCCAGTTGGGGTTCTTAACCCTTTTAAGTTTGATTTGAATTATTTGTTTCAGGCATTTGCTCGGCCCCACTAGCATTAGTGCCATTCATACTGCTGAGAGTAAATAACAAAATTGCTATTATTATTATTATTATTATTATTATTATTATTATTATTATTATTATTATTATTATTATTATTAAGTGACATGTATTATAGAAATGTTAGGTGAATTTTAGAATACAAATACTAAATACTTTATTTACTATAAAACAATGTGGATACACAATTTTAACTATTGTTCAGCCATCATTACAGCGGAGCCAATTAAGCACTTCTAAAATACAGCTTGTGATTGCTGACCTATCCAAGAAATGCTAGTGGATTAACAAAGATCTGTCTTGTTTTTCTTACCAACAGCCATAATATGCATCTGTTTAAATGCCACTCAGAAAACCCCAGCCGACACAACAGTTTTGAAGATCTGATGGGTGATAGGCCTCTATCAGACAGCGAAGCTAGCACCTCAGTGTTTCTTCTCTCAGAGGTGTGTTACATAAAACAGAAATGATTAGTAAGTGAAGCAAACTCAAGGCTGTGCTGTAAGAAAAACTGAAGGGGGGCCAGTGCTCTGAACCTTTGAAATCCATGGTGCCTGACTTAATGTGATTTCTATCAGACAACTAAGATGTTCAAGTTACCCAAGAACAAAAGTTAGGTACCAGGAGCCACTGGGCACTGCTAGAGCACAGCCTTAACACAGTTGTCTTTTGATAAAAAAGGCCTGAGCTTTTTAAAAATCCACATTGTTAATCTTCTTCTTGTAGCTTAAAAGGTTGTCATCACAAGTGTCATTGTTACAAGAGGACCAAGCTCTGCACACAAACAAACAGACAAAAATACGAGATGAAAACAAGTTACTATGTACAAGGTAAGCTTAGAAGCTGCTCTTTTTAGTATCTGTTTTCTGAAACAGCCATGATCTCTCTTTGTACAAGTTGCAACCATCTTAGTTTCCATGGTGACAATAACCACTGTTCAAAACTGTCACCTTTAATTTTTCAATGGTTTAATTTTTGGTATTGGGGGTGAGATTGATTAGTAATAGTCCACTTGATGGTATCACCTGGTAGTGTGTTTTTGTCCATTTTCTTGATATATAGTCAAATCTACCACAACCGCAGCCCTAAATAAATTGATCATTAAAAGGAAAAATTCAAGAGTAAGTCTTAACTTTCCCCTGCTCTGAAACAAGCAAAATAAGATTCTCGGAGACAGGAAATTACCGCAGAAACAAGGGTTTGAGACCAGTGAACAATTTTGCATGTTTTTGTATTTTCAAAACAACCTTTCTCCATTGCTAATAGAAATTATGATTTCATACAAAACAAACAGTTCATTTAGATCTTGTCCTTGATTCTTTGCTGTGAAAAGGGTGTTGTTACAAGGAAAATTGTAAATATCTTGTTAAGCTTGTTCTTTGATTTTTGTGGTTGTATATTTCAATGTGTTTTGAAGTATAATAATTAATTATAAAATAGTTTCCATTGTGCTGTTGGCAATTAATAATGTCTTAATGATTTTGCTGTTAGTCAATGTGTCTTTTGCTTTAGGACATAGTTAATCACAGCTGACGTGACCGTAAAATGCACTTATCTATTAAAAGACCATAAGTAGCTATCGGCTAAATGACAATATTAGTCAATTCATGGATCATTAATCATAGACACTGGAAGAATCTCTGACATTACAAAACATAGCATTAAGATTGTGTGTCAGAAGCTGAGTTTGTAAAGTTATGACATCAATACTCAAGAATTGGTCATGTTTTAATAATAATTAAATTCTGCTGTCCTAAGTTTCAGTTTGGTTTAAATCAAGAATGACTTTTTGTAATCATCTTATTAACAGTAGTGATGTATATTGTCATTTGCTTTAAATAGAACACAGATTCTATATGTTATAGTTAAAAATAGACGTGGCAGCCATTATGCCATGATTTCTCATTACTTTTTGGTTTCCACCAAAAAAATCAAAACATGACTGTTTCTATGCCACAGAGCCTTTGTTTCCAAGTTCCTTTCTCTTTTTCCATGCAACCTATTGTTTTTGTCATTTTATGAAGCTTTATTCTAGCTGTTTCCCTGGTGTTTACAAGTACAATACTTCAAAGGCTTATTTATTCAAAATACCCACTGCTGGTCATATATTCACAGAAACCCTTTCAGTTGCCATGAATATTTATGAATATTTAATATTTATTCAAGCAGACATCTGCTTTACAAATTTGCATAAAAGGCAATGACATGAAATTTGTTTCCTTGTTTTTAATAACACGGTTGAAAACCAGTAGTGAAAGTTAAAATTTTGAGCAGAGAACACAATGATTTCAATGTACAGTCCTGGTTTGGCTGTGGTAAGTCTGTAATGTGATGTCTTTCCTGTTCTGTTAACAGCAGAGAATTGTGTGAATTATGCAAAGAAAGACATATTATTACTACTGAAAATTTTGTAGGAAAATCCTGCTTGATTTTTGTTTTTCATGTTGTACCTTTTGTGCGGCTACATGGCAGCTTATCAAATGTATCTGAAACATTCTTTTCAGATTTTAAGTAGAAGAGTGATATTTGATTCAACTACATCCTTTTGCCATGGGAAATAAACCAACCTTCAAATTTGGCTGAGAAATATTTATGTCAGTGTACGTGCTAAAGTTTTTACCACAGAATCTTTGAAATGTCTTGTACTTGGAAAGAGAACTTCAGATCACCTTATTTTTTGGCATGATGTGATGATTTTGAAAATGAAAGCTCATATGGACCCTAAATAATATTTGGCAGGTTTGGTTGTATTGAAGTTCATTTAAATTGAGATTAGAAACTGATATTTTGCCTGTCAAGAAATAGTGTCTGTACCTGTCAAAATCCATGCCTCAGTACAGATGAAGTCAAAGAATTTTTCTCATACTGTTGTGGTATTTTAAAAGTTGCAAAAATAATACAACTTGAATTATGTAGCCAGAAATATTCTACAAATGGTGATGTACATAATATTGCTAATCATTATTGTTGATCCATGTTATGTCCATTGATTGTTAACGTTCCAGTTACTTAAAATTTGTTTTAAAAAAATGTGCTGTGGTATTTGCCTCTGTTCTCAAAGTATTGTTTTGAAAACCTTTTTCTACCTTCATGTACCTTCCTTCCTACCAAAAGCATTTGCTATTAGATTTTATGTCCATCAACTTGTTAAGTAAACCAAAAGTTATGTTTTGTAGCATAATCAGTGATATAAAAGAATGATGTGAATGATTTGGTTTTCTAATAATTCCTATGGTGGCAGAGTAAAGCTACATGCACTGTGAAGCTGTTGAATTTAAAGCTAATTTTTCTCCATAAAATGTATTAATGTAAAATATCAGCTTTAAGTCCTTGGAAAAAGGTGGTAAAAGATGTGAAAAAAATTAATGGTACTAAAAGCTCAAAACAGATAATCTCAAACTTTACATTAATATTGTATTATAGAATCATGATATCATTGTGCATGATGTTGCTGCCAAAAAAAATAGCTCATATATACTCTTTCAGAAAAAGTTTCGAAAGTGCACGCTTGTTATCAAATGGTCCCAAGCTCACAAATTTTCATATTGATTTGCATTTTATTGACTTAAACTTGTACAATGGTCACCTACCTCAAGATATTGGTGAATAGGAAAAAAACTAATAATGAAAATGATAAAGGAAAAAAAAGGACTCAAACCATAAGAATCAAATTTCAAGTGCACACAACATTTCAAGGCCTCAGTATATGGAAAACAAAGAGGCAAATTATAAAGAAAATGTTATTAAAATAAAATTTTATGAAGAGACTGTGAACTTTTACCAATGAAAACACTACAACTTGGCACATTCCTGCCAAGCGTATCTTTGACTAAATTGGCATCTTTTTAGTGGTTTAATTATTTCTAACTCCTCTTTCAGACTAGGAATCTACAAGGTGGTCATCACTTGGAGCAGTACATGACTGACGAGAAACCAATATTTAACAGCATGATAAAATTATCTTTTGTTTTCTATCAATATTGTATCATAAGATTGAAAAACTCAGGTATCATAAGATAAAAAAAAACTCCGAGTTAGTTTACTTCACTGAAATTTTACAATAAAGAGCACAAAAAGTAACAGCTGATAAGGTCAAAGAGGTTATTTTACATTCAAAAGGTGATGCTTCTTGAAAGAACTACATTGTAGCTCTTCATTTGATGACATCAAAATAAAAAAGTTGACCACATCTTTTTTCAATTTTGGTTTTTGTCTGCATGTATTTATTTATGTATTTTAAGAGAAAAAGAAAGATGGAAAAGGAAAGGAAGGTTGTGTGACTGGTTGATGGGCTGGGGGAGGATTATTACTGCAAAATTTTGAGGGTAGCAACAGTCAATAGCATAATTTTGGAATTGGCGCCTTTGGGGATTTTAATTTTTGTTTAGTGGTCATTTCATTGGAAATTTACAGTTAATCAAGGAAGGTAATAAAATTTTCTAAACTGGTAAGCAAGATATTTAGACAGTTTGTAAAAAGGTTGTTTACTCAAACCTGGAGATATTTGATTTAGGTGCTTCAGTATTTGAAGATCAACTTTGCCAGCGTGCAAAGAAAGTAGTGTCCCATAGCCCAGGGCTATTGGATTTTGCTATCAGGCTAGTGAATTCTGTTCTCAACTTGCCCGAAGGGCAAGTGATGTTTTTTGAGGAATTCGAATAACAGGGGAACTGGGAAATCATTTCTGCTTGTCAAAAAGCTTTTGGGGTTAGTTGAAATGACGTCTGGGCTAGTAAATGTTAGCTTTAGCTTGCTCAAATGGCAAGCTGTTAAAAATGATTTTCTTTGCACCCTGTTTGCACCATTTTTTTCATAGCCTTTCGTACCTTTTTTTTTTCAATTTCAGAATAAATGCATTAGAAGAACAACTTGAAAGTCAAAAACTCACAACAGGAAAACAAGTTGAAGAGGAAAGTTTGAAATACAAGTTGGCATTGGTAGGTTTACCATCTATTTCCCAGCTTAGCAATCATTACTCTTGAGCCATGATAAGTTTGACATTTAACAAAGTTATATAATCCTAACCCTGTGTCATTCAATCAACTGTGTCACATAAGTGTTGTCACAGTGGTTCAATAGACCAATTCCCATATATTAAAATATAACTTGGTTGTGAGGCTTGGGGGAATAAAACAAAAGAAATCATCTTGAGGTTCAATAATTAACAATAATTCCTTGAGCCTGAATGGCCTCTGCGTCAATAGCCCATGAGGCCGAAAGCCGAATGGGCTATTGACGCAGAGGCCATGAGGGCTCGAGGAATGATATTGTTTTAGGAAACTTGTTTTAGGAAAATCCAACTAGTTAGTCAAAAATATTGAGACAAAACAACTTTAGCTAGCAAAACACGATTCAGCCGCCATTGTTTTGTTTTCCAAAGCTGGCGCTTTTCGCCACTAGTGGGCTATTTAACATATAGCCTAGTAGTAGCTCAACCAATCAGAATGCATCATTGATAATAGACCACTAGTTGGATTTTACTAATGAATTATACACAGTGTTCCCCTTATCAGGTGGTAACCTGCAACATTTACCACCTGAAGCAACACTTTTTACGTTCTTGCAAGAGCTTGAAGGCTTACTACAATTATTAAATGAGTAGTTTTAAAAAATATGCAAGTTGAGATCCGATCCGATCAAATGAATGAATATATGGAAAATACTAAAGTATACACAGCTTTAAATTGTTGTCTGAAGATAACAATGCCCAATTTACATAAAATAGGTCTTAAAATGAGGGAGTTATGTTTCAAGAACTTAGCTCCTCTTAGGGTGGGACCACGTGCCTCACTCCACTACCCCCCTCCCCCTCACGAAAGTGTACCTCTGGGGCATATTTTTTCCTTACTGGCCATGAATGGTCCCTTACCTGCTCAAGCCAAAATTAGAGAGAACACTGAATACATTTTTTTTGTTCTATTCTCCCAAGCCTCGTAGCCAAGTATGAATTTTAATATATCAAAAATGGTCCATTATATCCTTGGTTTAAATTTTATATTACTTTGTTTTAAAGGTATCGTAACACATTACCATACCCTAATTAGCACCTCTCATTCATGAAGAAAATGGCTAGTTGAAAAAAGATTATAACCTTTTTGAGAGCTTGCAATTGTGTAAGGTGTTGACAAGTAGAAGGCATCTTGATAATCTAATATTTGATGTAAATTAATTAGATGTATGATGTACATTGTATTGTACTTGGCAAGGAGGTGCTGTTTTGATTGAACCAAGAAAATAAATTATCAGCAAAAACTGTGTCAAATCCTATTAACCCTTGCCATACCCCCGTCTATTCAATATTTTCTAAAAACTGTTCCTTTCCCCTCCCCCCACCCCTCTCTCCTGATCCTCCTTAGCATTTAGATTTTATTTATTTTTTGTCAAAACTCAGTGAAGATGGCATATCAAAACTTTTAATAAATTCTTTTTCTTCAATTTTCAGGTTTGTTTGTTTTGTTTTTTAAGTTTTTAAATATTTTTTTTATTTATGTTCTCAGAACAAATTAGAAAGAGAGAATGAGGAATCCTTAAATGTACTAAACAGAAAGTAAGTATCTTCACAATTCTTCTTTATGAAGCTAATTAAGTCCTTTTTATGAAATGAATATAAGTTATTTCCAATGAAATCTGGCTTTAAAAACTTTAAGCGTAAAGGCCAAAGTACCATGTCAAGATTAAGAAGGAAAGGACTGCAAAGCTAAATTGATAAGTTGAACATCCTGCCATATTAGACTTTATTAATTTTCTTGTTAGTCTCTCTTTATATTTATTTATGTATTTATTATTTTTCAACAAACAATTTAAATACAGCATTATTGGTTCAAATTAAAAGGGGTCAAAAGATGTTATGTTATGTTGGTAGCTTGAAATAGTCATTGTCTCAGTGAGCAGGGTTTGTACAGAGTCTTGAATTCCAGATTTGGAAAAAGTGTGGAAAAGTCTGGAAAAATGGTAGAACGTTTTAATTTTTTTTGTCAAAGCTACACCAAGTGTTTAATAAGTGAAATTTTTCCCACGGTCAAATCGTATTCAATCTTGCCTGTAGCTAAGACATTCAATCAGAGAATGAGAAAATTCAGAACACGCCTACGTCTGCATGCACCATGGTTACTGTATGTTTGCTTTGCGTCATGGAAAAAACCTGGTTTCTGTCTTATTTAAGGTCTTTTTTCATAACCTAGAGTCTGGAAAAAGGAATATTATTCTTTTGGAAAAAAGTCCGTATGAACCCTGTCTGAGTAACAAAACAGATGATGCACTCATTTTACCTTCCTCTCTCCATCTGTGCTTTCTTTTACGGGCGTTTAAAGCTACTTTATTATATGCAAAAAGTAAAGAAGTTTAAGTAAGGATTTGAGGTCACACCTAAGAATTGTACCTGGGACCTCTCACACTAACAAACTGTGTTAATCCTTGCTTCTGCACTGGGCTAATATTTTACTTCCTTGTTTGAGAGTTTTAAGACAAAATTTTGCTTGTCTTAAGATTACAACAGGCTGAAGAAGAAATTGAAAGACTCAAGAAAGTGGAGCCTCTTTTAAGAAAAGAACTTGACATTTGTCAAGAGGTTAGTCAATACCTCCTTTTCCTTTTTTTACTATCTATTATAGTTACATTACTTGATAGTTTTAATACCAATTTTTTAAGTGGATTCAATTTATGTGCATGAAATTCTTTATTTACATCATTTACAATTCAATCAACTACTGTATTTCCTCGAATAAGCACCCATACTCTAAAAGGCGCCGTCTGTGAATAAGGGCTCACCCCTTAGGCCATATTATCATACAACCACCCCTCTTGAATAAGTGCTCCCCTCCCCTCCCCCTCTCTCTTATATAGTAGGGGTAAGAGGAATGCAAAGGTCTGCTTATCATTGATGAGGATGATCTCAAGGATGGTGAGATAGTCGATATTTTATAAACATGCATACTGATACATGTGTGTGTTAACCCTTTAAACCCTAAGATCAAAATTAAAATTCTCATTTGTCGCCCCTACTCATTTCCTACAGAAATAGTGGGGAGAAGTTGATGAGATATCGACCAAATTCATCTTGTGTGATCATGTCCGTAAATCTCATAACCACTCTGTTTTATAAAGCATTGATATTACAAGGAGAAATTTGATGCTGATCACTCTTAGGGCTTAAAGGGTTAAGTATTCAAATGGGACCATGACACCTTAATTACCAAATACTTTTTTGACAAACAAATTAATAAAGTTACACTTCGTTGAAAGGAAAACTTAATAAGCGCCCTCCTTCTGATAATAGGGAGCTTAAGGAAAAGCGTTTTTGATCAACGGAAGTCAACCGGAAGTGAGGCATTTTCCGTCTCAATATGCGTTGACGATATAAAATTTGTATTGCTTCGCTTCTTTACTCTTATAGAGATGATTTGACTGAAAATTTCAGCAAAACCATCGTCCAAAAATGAAATAAAAGGCCACTTCCGGTTGAGGGGCATTGCTCAAAACTGTGACTGCTTAAGCTCCCTCTTTGCCTCTCTGCTCCTTTTAGCCATGATTTTGAGGAAATACGTTTTTAATATACTGCCATGCAAGTTTGTAAAATTGAACATCATTATTGCAGGAGAAAAGAAGACTTCTTAATCAGGTTGATAGTCTTGAGCTCGCTCTTCAAATAAAAGCTGATGAAGTTAAGGAGCTGAAAGGAAAGCTCGAGGGTGAAGTGAAAGGAAGGCTGGACGATCAGGATCGTCATGAACAGGTCAGTTGGGATCCTCTTTGGTTATCCAACATTTTTTCACTCTTTCCCTCCTAAGCATACAAAATGAAGTTTACAATGTTGAAATTTTTTTCTGTGGATTTTATCCATAGTCTCAAAAGGTAGAAATATATTGAAGAGTACTAAATGAAAGTACTTCTGAAGAAGTTTCCAGCATTTGATTGGTCACACTGTAGGATTTCATCAACAGATTCAAAAGTTGAGCTACATTTCTTGCTTCCCTGCAGTGGTAGCGGTTTATGGTGAACGGACCACTAATGTCCTATCAAGACAATCGTGGCTAACCCACGAGTTTGAACAAGATTTCATCTTCATTCACCTTGGTACCAGTCCTATGTATAGTAGTTGGCAGTGACTTAAAATCTTGCACTGTAAGGCCTCATTCCTCTAGGTCAGGGTCTGGGGATGTGCCCCAACAACCAACCCACACCCCCACCCCACCCCCCTGTGCTCCCGCCTATCCAGAAAATTTTGAAATCTACAGGCTTGAAAGTGTAATTTCCAGTGTAAACCATTCTAAGCGTGAAATTGATTAAAACGTGTGAAAGCCGAAAGACTTATAATAATAATAGTGTATTTCAAAAGCCTTTTCGATGACCTTCTGACATTTCTTGTTTGTTGTAGTTTCATTTCTCTTTAGTTATGGTTTTAGAATTTGCTAGCCGTGAGAGGCAGAGTCGTAACCTAGCTTTTATTGAAACCTCTCATAACCTACGTTTTGCAGGGTATTGTATGATTATCACTTACATAGAAATATGTTCTCTTCTGTTTCGTTTAGGAGCTCGCTTTAGCCAGCGAACAGTTGGTAGAACTTGAAAAATTCAAACATGAAGTAGAAATAAAACTCAAAGAGCATCAAAATGTGGAACAACAAAAAACTGACCTAGAAAGACATGTTCAGACATTGATAAAGGTAATATACTAAACACAGAAATGAAGAGTGGCTTTCTGAATTCAGCCCCTCTTTTTTGGTCGGCAAATTGTCCTTTTCAAAAGAGAATGTCATGATTTTGATAAAGTTTATAGAGTAAACTCATTACACGTTGTTTCTTAGTGTGCAAGAGATTTTAAACCTCCTAATGAGAACTACCTCGTTAACTTGCATTTCATGATTCGCTCATATTTGGTTACAAGTAATTGAAGTCGAACTATTGGAATAGGTTGCTACGTCGGTATCATAATCATGTTGATGTCCTACCTGGAAAATTTGCGGGAGGATTACAGTCGAAGCTCTCGTAAGCGACCTCCTCGGAAATTTGAAAAAGGGATCGTAACTAGAGCTGGTCACTTACGAGAAGGAGCTCTCGTAAGTGACCACATGGTAAAACAATAGAGGGTGGTCGCTTATGAGGGATTCAGAAACTCATTAATAATTGATTCATAAAGAGCCAAAAAAAAAAAGAAATTAATGTTTAATGAGTGTTTTTATAGCTGATATAGACGCGGCTAAACTTTAGGTCCAGTTTTTTAGACCATCAGCGCAGTGTGTAGTTTTATTAAAGTGTTGATTTTTAGAAATAAGACTCTGAGTGATCACTTACAAGAGCTTAAAAACAAAGAAAAAGTCCAGTTGGGTAATCTAAAATGTGTTCGCGGTCGCTTATGAGAGCTTTTCATTACAAAAGTTTATTTCACAGTTCAAACAGGGTTTAACAAAGGTGGTCATAACAAGAGCTGGTCGCTTATGACAGTGGTCGCAAGGGGAACTTTGACTGTATCTAGAGTACTGTGTTTTAAAGAGCTCCGATACGGAGTCTCTGACAACCTGACGGTCTTTTACTGCAAATGGAATTGGTCAGCATGGTTTGATTTCTGTCAACAAATATTTTAAAGTGGAGCCATTGAAATGTGGCATCAACATAATGATTTCTAGGCTGAGTCTCCAGCCGTGTTTGTCTTGATACTCCCTTGGTATTCTGGGAAGTACTGCGGGTACATCAAGAAACCCATGGCTGTGGACTCAGCCTTTATAATTTCTAGCTATCCCTAAGGAGAATACTTATATTGAGCTTGTGTCTCTGCTCTTGTTTTAGGAAAACTTAAGCTTAAAACACTCCAAAGAGGAACTCAACTTTCAGCTGCATCAGGATGGATATTTTGGTGCCGGGCAGGTAGGTGTACAACAAACATTAAATTATTAAATATTACTTAAATTCTAAACAAATTACGGTGATTGCTAAGCGCTATTATTTTATGGCTAGCTCCGCGAGTGGGCGAGTTGAATCAAATCTTGTGTCCTTTTTGGCTACCCAAGCGGACACGATGGGCCCATCGTGCTCGCTTGGAATCCTTCACTAATCAGTACTATGTCCCGATCCTCTGATGTTGTTTTGGCCATATAATAAATCTGTTATTGACCAAGCGTGACGTCAAAAACACCAGAAAGTATTCGGCCAGTAAGTATCCAGCCTTAATGACCTCACGATTGGTCAATAAGCCACATATTTTAAGTTGCATTTTCCACACTACTCTCTATTCACAGCAATTAAAGAAAGGACTGATCGTGACCTCCTGTGCTCAATGCCGTTCTGTCATTGTTTAAGCCGGTTTTAAGATCTACGCTTTGCGCGCGCTGTTGCCTCCTGTCGTCTTGTTGTCTTTATTGGGGACCTTCACGATCTGACAAAGGCGACGTCTATGAAAACTTCGTTGAAAAAAAGACTTCGCATCCTTTGGAACTTTTTCGCAATCATCCCCAGTCGCCGAGTTACTTTAAAGAGGGACGTCGGAGCTGAAGAGAGGGGACCGCGATGGCCATTTCGCGTCGTAGTTGTTGTAGGGACGGCAAAGAAACTTAATACGAAATAGCACTATTCACTTGCAGAGTTGTTTTCTTTTTTGCTTATTAAACCTATTGCTTTTTTGACGTTACCGTTGCTGCCCCTCCTAAATCTTCCTAGTATGACGATTCACACGTAGTGTTTCAGAACCTCAAATAAACAGTGGTTGAGTGATTCACGCTGACTTTTTAAGCCAAAAGAGCACGCAAGGTGAAACCCTGCCCTGTAAAAATTTCCCCTTCCACAAAAGACAATGTTGTTGTTAATGTTGTTCTTGTTTTGAACCAAGCAGCAAGGATCACTGGCCGATGAACTCGTCACAGCTGACAAAGAAAAAATCATAAGTACCCTGAGAGACCAAGAGGAAGAAAACAGAAGACTTAGAAGCTACCTGGATGGATTATTAATGATGATAATGGAACACAATCCATCATTATTGGAACTTCAATAACAACCGTTCCTACTCCTCGCATTTGTGTCTTCTTTGTTTAACCCCTTAAGTCCCAATGGTGACCAACATCAATATTCTCCTAACAATATCCATACATTGTTAAGAGATTAGGTTATGAGAAAATTAATAAAATGATCACCAAAGAGAAAATAGCTTGATCTTTTACCAAATTCTCTTAACTCATTCTCTAAGGAAATGTATGAAGACCAGTTTGGAGAATTTGTATGTGGATATTGGGACTTAAAGGGTTAAGGTGGTTCACAACAGTCCTCTGTAATTATTTTTTATCACGTGTATTTTAATGGATCATCAATGCCGCCCATTCTCTACCAGCTGTTGCTATGGTGATGGTGTTGAACCCATGTTCATTGATCAGTGAACATGATATGATCAGATTGGCGTCATGTTTACCATAGCGTCTTTATAAATGCCTTTTCTTAGCTCCAAATTCCATTGTACTTCGCAACTTTTTAAGTTTCAGAGCCAGGTTTTTTTTTTAACAGGTTATGGCAGCAAACTGTCCACCAAGCCGAGTCAGTATATTGATTTGATTCCATTATTGTAGCAGGCTCTGATCATAGAGAATGGTAGTAACGATCCTTTAAAGTAGCAATACATGATACTGCTGACAACCACCTTAAATTAAATACAAAGTAGACCAAAAACTTTTTATACACATACATGAGGTGATCAAAACGACCTTTTAAAGGGTATTGATATGGTGAAAATTGCATGTTTCTGTTCAAAGGACAGTTAGATTTTCAATAAAAAAAAAACCATAAAAATTTTAAATGCAGACATAACGTTGAGGTCGTTAGTAACATAGTTTTATAAAGGTCACGCTTTCCATTTCTATAACGCAGCGCTTGCTGGTGACGTTTAAAAAGCATAACACCATTTCCTTTGATTCAGAAACTTAGTTGCGTGACCCCTCAATACATTAAGCATCCATATGCTTTGCAACGATTGCCTCCATTTTTGCCATGGAGGCTAATCCAACCTCGACTTCAGGGCTCTTCTCTAAAGGAAAAGCCCTGGGTACAAGATTGAGCCCAATAAGAAAAAAAGACATGAAAAAGTGTTTTTTCTTTGAAATCACCGCTTAATCTCAGTTAACCATTTTTGTATAATGAATTCTTTCATGAACAACATTAACACGGGAACATAGCTATATTTAGACAAGATAAGTTAGGCCAGCCACAAACCTTAATAAGGTGGTAAAAAATTTTTAATTAGCGAGCTTATAAATCTTCAGTCCAAAGGGAGTAAAACAGAGAGAATCAAAAATTTGTAATAGCTGCGAACCAAATTGCTAAGAATTTAATTATAATCGTACTTGTACATTGATGTTTGTAAACATATCAAACCACCCCTCCCCAAGCGTTTTGTGATGCCCCTACACTTAACATAGTGGACTATTTCAAACATTTGACTATTTATGATATTTGAGAGTTTTAATGTAAATAATTTAGGGTTTAGAGATAATTGTTTGTGTGGTTGTTTTCAGTGGTGTGCAGTGCTTCATAAGAGCGCATGAGGCAATCTCGATCCTGCGTCTTTCATCTCCCGACCACATAGGGGGTGAAGGAAATTTCACTCCCATACTTCTCTCCCCACCGGCGGCAGGAAGGGGGGGGGGGGGGGGGCGCAATTATGGGGCAAAAATTACCTCAGCCCCCTGGGGGGGGGGGGATGAAAGAACGAGGGCCAGGTATTCCCACTCGCACCTTCAGAAAACCTACACAACCAAAAAAAAACCCCAACACACAATATTACCTAAAACCAACACATATATACAAAAACAATCACAAAACTCA
>CALNXI010000020.1:0-30203 GCA_942486025.1 Porites evermanni | reverse complement strand
GCTTAAAAGATTCGCGCCACCTTTTCATCCAATCAGAAGTAAAACCAAAGCCAATTGTGACGCGCTCGCATGCATTTTCCCGCGCTTTGCGTCAGCCACATGTAATTACTTCGAGTTTTGATTGGTTCAATGTATTGTCTGTGTCCTATGTGATTGGCCAGAGTAATTACTTTGGTTTTGGTTTTACGACACTCAAACGGAAACCACTCTATAGCATATTTTGTTTTATGTGAGTAATTATCTCTAATCCGCAACCTATCATCGACCATTTTATGGTAGAATTAATCAGTTTTACAAAATATGAATAGTGTATTTTTTAAATGAAGACGATGTAAATATTGCAATCGACCTACATGATGTTTTGAAAAGTATTGTAGAAATCAACTTTGAACGAGAATGAATTTCTGACATTTTATAGAGTGGGCTCAATGTGACATTTGCTATAGTGTGAAGACCGTTTATCAGTTCTCATACCAAGTTAACAGCAAACCGAGCATACGACTTCTCATGGTAACTAGAATAGCACAAGGAACTCGGCCAGTGCGGGTTAAATCCCTTCACCGGGGTCGTGGGGGGGGGGGGGTACTCCCTATCGGATAGCTGCCTGCCGCCCAGGGTCTTGACGAAAACTAAACTAATAATTTAACACACAATCCTATTTCAAGAGAGAGTTCAGTTTGAACAGATGATTTGTTTCTCGTGTAGTTGGGCATTTACCCTCTTGAATTTTGGCTGACACAATTTAGGTACCTTAGCGAAGGATCATACTGGGAGCAAAATGCCAGTAAAGGCAAAAATGAACCTCAAATACCGTACCCTATCGGGCGGCACATAGTAGCAAGCCTTGCCTAGTTCCTAAGTCTCATTTTTCTGCGCGGCGAAGTCGTTTCGGGTCACATCGGACAGGTACTAGGCAAGTCCATATATGGGAGTACCCCTTTCCTGTTCGGGATCCTTTTGCGCTTTACAAACTGAACAAAAATATTTCTTCCTTCGGTCCGTGCGCTCTTGTCTTTCACTTCGCAGTTCATCCTGGCCTAAACTGGAATTACTAAAGTGTCTCGCAAACCCTCGTGGAACATTGTTGTTCACCCTTCACCCTTGCTTAAATGACTTTCATTATGAAGCCTACAAGCCAGGAAATGCGTTGTGAAAGTGTTAATAATGGCTAGAGGAGATAACAAGACAAGGGACTGGGTTTGTGTGCTTCTTCCCTGGTAATGCGCAGTTTGTATTAACAGACAGCAGTCCCCAAAAGAACATAGCCTGTGCCAGGCTCTCGGTCAGTGCAGACGAGCGAAAACAGCGGGCGAGCAGCGAAAAAGCGAGCAAGCGAACAATGGCGGAAAGAAGCCGAGAAGGGATAGAGCCTGTAAACATCTCTACAAATACCTCGCTACACCTACTACCCTCTCCACTTCCAGAAAAAAAACGTTTCTCTTGTCAAAATGACAAATATTAAAATATCAATATGTGCCTTGTAGGAAGGTTTCACTCGCTCGCTATGTTTTCTCTTCGTCTCTGCGTGCGCGAAGCCAAGGAAGATCTAAAGACGAGTCCTCAACGAGAACGTCGCTTAAAAAGTGAATTTACTTTCTTTCGCGATTATTCCTACCCACTTCCTTTGTAGGCTAACCCTCCTGAAGTCGAATTCCAAGGGACCATATCCAAGTTCAGAAAGAGAAATAAAATTTCCTCTTTACTTGTTTACGTTCTCCATAAAATGCAAATTAGGAATTTTCACGTTGTAGTAGTGCAAAAACGCCAAAGAAATGTACAACAAAGTGTGATGCACGTGCGAAGTTGTTGTTTTGCCTGATTAGACCTATTGGGGTTTTTGGTGTGTTTATCTTTTTGACGTTCTCGTTGCTGTCGCGTCGTTGGATCTTAGGCTTTCTTCACACTATACCGGACGAAAAGCTATCCGTCATAGTATGAACAGCGACGACACGGGCGAGACTTTCACACACATTGAATTTCAAGCCGGCGCGGTTGGCCGAAAGGGTTTGATGCAGGGCGGATAAAGGTTGGGCGGTGAAACGGGCGCGTCCGAGCAAAAAGGTGTGATGCAGTGGACTGGGACTCTGCTTAGAAATGTCGCTCGTTTTCGACTTCGGTCAGGGCTTGCGATGTGGTTTGTACATTAGACACTGCCGCTGTCACTGAATTTAGCGGCTTGATTTGTTTTCTTGCACTTCTTCCTCGTTCCTTTGCGCTGGTACGCTGTCTCCGAGAGGCAAATGTTGCTATTTTTTGTGGGAGGTTTAGTTGGAGTAGACAAACATCGCTTTCAAAGGGTTTCTTTTATTACTTCCACGACTCTACCACTGAATTATATTTTCGTTCTGCTACTCGCCAATGTCGATGTTATTCCAAAACAAAAACATCTAAGTACTGTCTAAAAAACGAAGGAAAATCTCATCCATGTCCTCCATGGCAAAACTAAAAGACAGCAGATCGTGTTTCATAACTTGATGACGTGTATTTTATAAATGCGTGCAGTTCGTGCAAGGTGAAATTATGCTAATTTCAATCACCATCATCCTTCTTTTTAATTTTGAAAAAAAACATCTCATACGTCTTTCTGTTTCTTCGAAACTTCAAAATTAGTTTTCCCTCAGTTTTTACTGTTTACCTTGTTTTGTTTTAGAGAGAAAAACGGAGAAAAAACCTTACAACTGACCTCAATAAATTTTGTTTACATGCGGTTGCCGGATTTGCAAAGCATTGCGCGAATCGCCATGGCACGATGCACCCGAGAAGCAAAGTTTGAAGAAATATAACGCCACTATATCAATACATATCAATCTAATTTTTTGTTATGTTATACAAAATTTATCCCCCTTTAACATATGTAAAAATTGAGGTTAAGAAGTGTTAAGCTTTTGCAAACGAAACGGCGAAAGACGATTAGGTGATATTTAGTGGAAGGAGGAGGTATTCAACACTTTCAAATTAAACTCAAATTTTGGCATTATACGACCAACAAGTTTGACTTATAGACGTACAGACACAAACATATGAAACTGTTTATTGATATTGTTATGAAACGAATTTATCTATTTAAGATTGTAGCCTGAAATTAAAGAAAGAAAAAAGGATTTCCGGTTTGCAAAAAGGAAAATTTCGCCGGCCTTCAAGCGCACCGGAAGCGCGGAAAGAGCGCTCGTGCCAGTCCTACTCCGCATCACACATTGAATGAAGAGCGGAGCGCTCGTTTCACCGCCCAACATTTATCCGCCCTGGTTTGATGCACTCAAGTCCTGTCCTCACTCCTGAATAATTACTTCCGTCTCTTTTCGTCCCAGGCTCTCTCCTTCTTATTTTACTTCCGCTACGGGTCGAACAGGTGTTCATACTACACGAAAGTATGGCTCAAACCCTGTCCGATATGTGACACCCCACTTTCGAGATTGGCGCAGCGCAGCTTCGTTGCTCCGTCACAGATATCGCGCCGCCACAATCGTTTTTGTGTGTGAACAGAAGCCTTATTCAGCACGAGTTTCTTGGCGGCGCAAAAGTTATCTGGTGCTGTATGAACATAGCATTAAATTCCCTATTGACGTGGTTGACGTAAACTATCAAAACTACTGGTATACCGGAATGAGGTATTGAAAGCTCCCCCGCGGTTTTACCATCGCGCAACCTTTCTGGCAGCGCTTTACCTACTGTCTTGGAGACTGGAACAGACCTAAAAGAACAATGCGTGCAAAGCAAAAAACAAAGAGAATCGTTACAGTTGTCTCTCAGTTGTCTCAGTTGTCCATACCTCCTGATTCCTTACAGAATTTTTACATCCTTTTTTAAGATGGGATCAGACTTCTTAGAGTACCTTACATTTTACGTAATACAGCCGACATGTATGTGTCCATCGGGTGCGACGTCTAACGATAAGAAAAATGAGCCTTGCTCTCTGGATATCTTTTTGTAACTAGTTAACGGAATTTGCATATTTCTCTGACCGCTATAATTGCCCTCAATTAACGTCGAATGTAAGTGCAAATTACCTTCATTTCGACAGCGAATTTCGAAGAGTTCAAAATGAATTTGCGCTGTGTCATTGGAAATTCATTGCTCACCTGTTCAATATTATTTGTGTTAGAACGAAGCTCCAGCGATCAGTTAAACTACTGGCGAAGCACTAAGCGGAAACCTTAACAAGCACACGACAAATGGACGACGGGCAGAGGACGGTTTTATGAGCTGCAAAACCATACGCTATTAAAAAGCAAACTGAACATTGGAGGCCGGCAGATTGATTGCAAACACAATAGCAACTTAGTAGATACTTAGCCGCACCCAACCAATTTTTTTCTGTACAATAACTGTTCGAAAAGTTAAGGAGCTAATATTGCATAGAAAAGTCTACAGCTCGAGAAAGGCTAAAATTTGTTGATAACCGTTCCATTCGTCTAAAATATCCGGAATTTTCCTACGAACTCTGTTTTGGACTTTTTATTCACGAGATATTGCGATTATTGGTCTCCTGAAAACTTCATTATGAAGACAAAACGACCCCTGAAGTCTGTTCACTTGCTTTGAACGATGTTTTTGTTTTAATACATATCTTCTGGACATTGTTTCAGGTACGTTCGTTCGCACTAGAGACCAGAGCTTGGACGCCCCTATACCTTCTCTCTTGTTTTCACCATCAGTTGACTGTTTATTGTTTACTTTATAGAGATAACATATAAACCATATAATATTTGTAATAAAATTATATCTTTATCGCCTCTTGTTTTTGTGAGCTTGCTCGTGCTTTTTGTAAAAAAAAAAAAATCACCGAAGTAAAAACAACCGGAAAAATACAATGGGGGCATTCAATTGCAATTGGGAAATCTGGATTAGGATTTTTTCGGATTTCAACGCCGAGAAATCTGTTCTCAAGGTAGATTTAAAATAGAAGCAAATACAATTCCAGATTTCCCTAAAACACAGAAAAAAGGAAATCCAAGGAGGAATTTCACGGCCTTGAAATCCGCTGTTGTATTTTATATTTTATTGATGACGTACTCTTTAATGACGTTAAACTAACCGAATCTCGTCACCATAAAGTCGAGTTAAACTTTATGGATGTACACTTTTAATGTTTGGAAAACACCCATCATCATATTTGTTTATTATCGTGGATTTGTACGTGATATTTGGCATAAATACCACTTGTGATATTCCAAAATTGTCTCAAATTTCACTCGCCTAACGGCTCGTGAAATTACGTATAACAATTTCGAAATATCACTCGTGGTATTTATGCCAAATATCACTACAAATCATGCTATTACCTATACTTATTTTGTTTTATTGCATAATCCGAGATGCGGATTTCAAAATCTAATGCCAAGAATCCCAATACAACGCACCCAAAGACTTTCACCGACTGCAATTAGGTTGAGGCATAACATTTATGTCCATTTAGAACAATATAAAAGGAATTTGAACATTTTTTTCTGTTTTAGTGTTCACTTTGATACAATACCATGAAAACGCTTGAAGCCGTTCTTGTAAGCAACATACTTAAATCACGTGACAAGATTTCGGCCAAATACTGGACGAGAACGGCTAGAATTATTCACAATCACAGTGAAGTTCAGAGAATCTTTACGCCAAGTTTATACAAAAAGACAACGTACAACGGTTTCTCTAACAATCAGTGACACCAGACATCCTCCATCCACCGAGAAACCCCCTTTTTCCAGTATACAGACTTTGTCACCTTACATGGAAGAATTCCCAGTCGGAAGTCCCAAGTGCAATTAAATCAAAGTTTCAAATTATCATGAATGAATCAGCACCCATGAAGTTGAAATAAGTGAAATTACAGCAAGTTGCCATTTCCAAATATATTCTGAGGATCTACAGCTCGCTTGATTCCTCGTAGCATCTCTATGCCCACATCAGATACGGTCTGCCGCAGCCATTTCTTCCTCAACTTACCGACTCCGTGATGATGAGACAAGCTTCCACCATTAGCCAGCACTTCGTCTCGCGCTGCACTCTCCACCTGATCATAGAGCTCCAGTGGGTTGGACAGCCCATGGTAATAAAAGCCAAAATAAAAATACACGCATGCGCCAGCGTCATAGGTCTGCGTCACACGGCAAGTGGCCAGGGGTGGGTACTTGATTCCAAGCTCCGCGCATTTTCGTTTGAGTGCTTCTTTCACGTTGCGGCACAAATCAGAGACTCGATCCCAGGGCACAGAGGTTTCAAATGACTCGGCCAGGAAATGATGCTCGAAGCCTAGGTCCCTGAGGTAAGCAATCACGAAGGTCAGCATGTACCCTCTTTGGCCGTTTTCTTCACCAGCAGGGATGCCTCGATAACGAGAGGCGATGTCGTAGATTCTTCTTTGTTGGTCTGCGACTTGTTGCTTGTCACCTTGGAACAACAAGGTGGCAACACACAGCTGATGATGATCAAAACCTTTAAACTTCGTCAGGTAAACAGCCTTCAGACCATCAAGAAATGACTTAAAATACGACCCACCCTCCGGCTTCAAAGCCTGTCCAAACATGAACTGTTCATTGTCCATCAGGCGAATTGAAGCTGGTGCACATCGCTGCTTCGCAATCTCTCTCACACAGGCAATTCCGATGTCAAATGTGGGAAAAACTATTGACCCATACACTTTACACTCAGGGAGCGGCCGAATTCGTAGGCTCACCTCCGTTACTACGCCCAGCGTACCCTCCGAGCCTAGAATGACGTGATGAATATCCGGGCCTGTGGACATACGGGGAACCTGGCAGCTTTTCTCCACAGTCCCTCTCGGCGTAACCATTCTGACTCGCACCAGGATGTCTTCAATGTTGCCATAGATATTCTTTTTCATTCCAGAAGCACGAGTAGCAACCCAGCCTCCAAGAGAGCTGAACTCCAAGGAATCAGGCTCATGACCAACGCAAAGACCTCTTGCATTCAACTAAAAAAAGACAAATGGCCAGTTATTGGTGGAAATAAGCTTCAAGTTGACCATGTTTCTTAACAACCCTTCCAGCAATTTTAATTATAGATCATGAACAGTTTACGCCATACCAGTTTGAGTTTGATCGCATGATTTTCAAATGAAAAGAAGAAAAGTTTGGAAATGTCAAAAAAGGTCAACCCTAATCGCATGTTCACTCAAAGTTCATAATTCTAAGCAAACCACTCCAGTTACTTACCACTAAAAACTTTTATTAGACGAAAAATTAATAGAATCATAACCAACCTTACTCAGTGTTTCTGACCTCTTTTTCTGTTGCAAATTAAGATGTAGTAATGGGCCAATAATCATAATGGTTCTTACAATGCATCTACTTTAACCGGGGCCCTTGGAATAAGATTATCCAATCACAACGGTTTTTGAAAACAAAGGATTCTCAAGTTTTTTTTTGCAAATGGACCAATAGCATTCAAGAATTTGAATGCTGTTTCCTAAGAGGTCAGGTAAGTTCAAACGGTTTTAAAGTTTTAAACAGTTGGATAGTTGCACCTTAAAGGTTATTGGTCTGTTTGCAAAAAAAACTTGAGAATATTTTGTTTTCAAAAAACGTTGTGATTGGATAATCTTCTCCCAAGTGCTCCGGTTCGAGTAGTCGCACTGTAATTAGTGGCATCCTGTGTTTGCATCTCACCATGTGTTTATTCAAGCCATGAAATGGTTTGACCATCTACAGATATAGGAAAGGCAGACCAAGGCAGAGGGAGCACAAGGCTGTGCTCTAGGAAAAATTGAAGGGAGCCCAGTACTCTAAACTTGTGAAATCCAGTGTGCCCAGCATATGATTTCTATGTAAAAGCTAAGATTTTCTAGTCGCCCAAGAACAAAAGTTAGGCGCCACGGGCCACCATGCTCTGCTAGAGCACAGCCTTGGAGTATAGCTAGGGGATCAACAAACCTAAATTTTTTCTTACAAGCTACCCCACCCCCCACCCCAATACTGTTAACCCAAAGGGGTTGACTTAAAAAGTCAAGCTACTACCCACCTGTCTCTCCAGTTCTTGTCCAATAATCCCTGCTTCAATGTGAGCTACTAAGTTTTCTTCATCAACCCAAAGAATCTTCTTCATCTCAGTCATGTCTAGTGACACAATCATCCTCTTCTCTTCCACCGGACACTCTAGCGCGTGAGACACAGTTGTACCTCCCCCAAAGGGAATAATACAGACATTGTGTTCCACAGCCAGTCGTACTATTTTTTCCACATCCTTGTGGCAGTTTGGCCAAATGACGATGTCAGGGATGCGGTGAAGCATGCCGTGACGGAGCTCGAAAATCTCATGGCAAGTATGCCCATGACCATGAAAGAGCCTCGTGTGAGGGTCGAGAGTAAATTGAATTCCAGACTCTTTGACACAATTGAAGAAGGGCTGGTTTATCTGTGAAGTTGGTAAGGTGCTTGGATCAGGGAGAGGTTTGGAAGGTGAACTAATGTTTATGTCTGCATGGCACTCTTTAGTAAACCAGTCTGCTAATTTAGGAAAAGTAAGTCCTCCAAGAAGGTATCGACTGCCAGTGAATTGAGCTTTGCCATCCTTAATCACAAACTGAGAATCTTTGTAACCCCAACCATTCCACTTGAGAATATCTTGTCTACCTGGAATCTTGTTTTGAGACTGTGGTTTGGCTTCTGGAGATGTAGCTGCACAGTCTTGTGAAGACACACCTGTTTTCCCAGATTTGTCCAAGTGGCCAGCAATCAGCTTAAGTCGCCTATTACTACTCATATCAGTATTCTGTATAGGGAGGGAAGAATGACATGTGTTACAGGTGACAATTGGCAGAAAAAATAGAAATTCAGAAGGATGACTCAAGTGCTGCAGTGCACTACGTATGAAATTTAACATATTTTACATCACTGACCATCAAGATGGCTGGAGATTGGCCAACTATTTTCTGGCATTCTTATGGAGTGAGAGCCAAGAGCCTTGCTAGAAAACACAAAGGCTAATATTCAGCCATCTTAACCAAACAAGCTTGGTCAATAAAAGGAATATTATATATTTTCTTGACGAATATAGAAGGGAAGATAGGCTAATGTTGCCCAGTTGACTGGCCAATCAGAATACAGTATTTGCCTCACCCTCTCCAGCTCACATATTAGCTCAAGGAAGGCCTGTTCAATAATCAACAAAAAATTTAAATTTTCTCAGGATCTGTTTAATGCACTCATCAGTGGTCATCTTGAGCGATCAACCCACTTCTGGCAACAACATCAATAAATTCCCCCACCCAAGAACAACATTTTTTGACAAAAAAGCCTCCATCACCCCTTCCCCTAGGGCAATTTGGTTCAGATGAATGGAATCTGTCACAAAGTGCAGTATTTCAAGGGACTTCCAAATAGCAATGAAAAGTTTCTTCTATTTATAATGAAAATTCTGCTTTATAGAATAATTTGTAATGGAGGGGGCTGATAAAAAAAAAGCCAAGAAATGCACTTCCCTGTTCTTTTGTAAATCATGGAATTGGAAAGGACAACATTGTTCTTGTAGGATTCATAATAATCTCGTACCCAGATTTCACTCTGTTTTGGCCGTGGGAGATCTGGGTACGAGATTAGATTCATAATAGGTGCATTCCAAATTCTCAGGGGTTTTTCCCCAGGATATCCTACTATGAAAGTGCAAAAGCAATTTTGTCCCCCATCCCACACTTAAAATTTGCAGGAATGCTAACGACCCGCATAACAAAATATCCCTGGGGTTGACACCCCCCCCCCCCTCACCCCATGAGATGGCCGCTGATAAGTACATCATCTTCCATTTTGCAGCAGAAAATATATTGAATACTATCAGATCAGTAGTAGTAAGGATGCTGTCAACAAACGCTTCATCATCTGATCACTTTTGTTTTGACTTTGATCCATATTCGATTCTGGTTGAGAAGAATTAAAAAATTGTAACAGGTATGTCGGTGTTGTGTGACATACACAAAATGAAGCAGAACGTTTCATAAACCATCCCTTGATCTTCTTTCCAAATGCAACGAGAACACCTTCTTTAAGGAATCACCAAATTATCGCCTTTAGGTTCATAAAGGCGTTGAAACAACCCCGAGTTTAATGGCATTAAGTTTCATCGTCATGGCGAGTGCAAAAATTATTGCACATTGCAAACAATCCCGCCTGTATCATTGATGTGACTGCATGCAAACTGTAAAATTGCGCTCATATCTTCACAGCTTCACATAGACAACTGTGCACAAGAAAAATAAGTAATAAGTAAATATCTTACCTCGTTAAGAAGAGTGTTCTCTTAACATTCAAGCCGACAATGTGAAAGCTGTAGTCAGATGATGTCCACAAAGCCGAAACAGCGATCAGAGATCGATTACGAAAGACGACCGCGGTAAGCTGGGGCGAGATCCCCACGTGCCACAAGAGTGTTCTAACTATGGCTTCCAGACCAAAACAGAACAAATTGTCGAACAAATTCACAAGCAACCCCTCCTCTCGTCGAACAAGAAATGTCGACAAGGGGCATTTGCATGCATTGCAATGTCTTGAAAGAATGGAGGAGTTTAGGACGAGCGAAATCCTTTGTGATGTTGTTTTGGAAAGTTGTGATGGAGCACTCTTCAAAGTACACAGACTTGTTTTGGCGGCTTGTAGCTCATATTTTCAAGCCATGTTTACTAACGAAATGCGAGAATCAAAGGAAGAAAAAATCAAAATTCCTTTGGAGTCACACGTTTTGAAATTGTTGATCGAATATGCTTACACCTGTAAAATGGATTTGAAATCTTTAACTCAAGTGAAAGCTGTGTTAGTCGCTGCCAACATGTTGTTATTCAATGGAGCGGAAAAGATTTGCGTCGATTACATCGGCAGAAAAATTAACACAAAAAATTGTGTGGAAGTCATGACAGTTGCTGAAATGATATCAAGTCAAGAATTATCAAGAATGGCTTTCGAGTTCATGGAAAAGAACTTTGTGGAATTAAGCTGCCAAAAAGGTATGGGCCGATCTTGGAAAGAGATGTATAAGTATTCAATATGCATGTGCCGGTTATGAGGGAAGCCTCTAGACTAGTTTTTGTTGTTTTTTTCTTTTGATGTAAATTTGACCTTGCAAGCTTGTGGTAATCAGAGGCTTATGAAAAAGAGCCTCCTTCAGCAAATTTTCCAGTGGGTGGTGGTGGGGAGAGGATGGTGTAATATTCCCCTATTGAAAAGACATGGGTGCTCACCATAACCTTTATGCATGGTTCAATTTGACCTGTTACCGTCCCCCGCCTGGCAACCCCTGGGACAAGTCCAGCTTTTCAGGACTGGGGGTGGGGAATTGTTTGAAGTGGTGCTCTTCCTGGGGGTAGGGAGTGGGGCAAATAACTTCTCCTTGTTTTTGCAAAGTACATGTCATTTCTTGTGCAGTTTGCATGCTGGCTGCAGACCTCAAGGCTACATACTTTTAAGGGCAAATGCAGGAATTTGTGGAAGAGTGGTTGGAGAGGAATAACCTATCACAGGAGCCTATCAAATGGAGCCTCCATCTCCTATACAAGCCCTTGGAGTCAACCCTTTCCCGAGTAGATTTATAATTAGAACGGTTCCCAGGGGAGACTTCGAGTGCCGATGGTGGGAAGAGCCAATCACAACGACTAAATGACACTGCTATTTTACTTCATGAAACAGTAGGAAATCCGGTGCTGACAGGCCAAACAAAATCATAAGGTTCTTCTTTCGGCTAAATGACTCAATATTAATGAAATTTCTAGTTTTTCAAGTTTTTTTCCGAAGTGCGTTTGTCTGAATAAATACTGTGGTTGTCTTGTCCGTCAGTTAGTGTGATGATTCCCTGCTATGTTTTCTAACGCCAAGCCCAGCCATTGTTTTCTCGCAAAAAAGTGATCTACAGATGCGAATTCGAAAAAAGAATTGGCCTAAACTTCTACATTAATTGCTGCGAATTCTCCTGTTAGTCAGTCATAATTCTTTTGGCGCAGAGACAATCCATTTTGTTTTTCTTGAGATAAGAGGGTCTTTGGACTGGAGCGCTATGTCACAAATTCCACCGTTAGCAAATTACTTTTGAGTTAGCTTTACCGTCGAGCAACTGTTGTCTTCTGTTCAACTTTTCAAGTGCCAGTTTTATCAGGCAACTCCCATGGTGATACAAGTCAGTTGTAAAGGAAGACTTCAATTTTTCTGAAGCATTCCTCCTTAGTTGCTACTTAGGTCATCGCTTTTGCACGCGGTGCTTAACTGGCGAAATCCACTCCACGGCAATGACAAAAACCAAATGATCCTGGCACTTTTTCTGCGCTGATAATCGAAAAGCTTCAAATCGTCCACAGAATGCTTAATCCTCGACTCTTTTCAAGGTGCATGCTTAAATGTGGGATGTATGACAGCAAAAAAACAAAAAAAACAAAATAGAACCTTTCCATGATCCTCAGTTCGCTGCCTTTGTCCCATCGCTTCATGCTCAGTCTCAGGCGGGTAATTCGTTAACTTTTATTTCATCCCAGATCCCAGCGGCTGTAAAACTGTAAAAATGGACGTATAGTAAAAAAGCAAAACGGTCAAAGGACGGGCTTCTGAGTTCGACTTCATCCAACTTCATTTTTTTCCCGGTGACATACGAGACTCACGGAAATATGACACTTTTCGCGGGAAACAAGCCGTTCTATTTATAAATCTACTGGGGAAAGGGTTGACTCAAGAAATTAATGAAGATGGAGGCTCCATTTGATGGGCTCCTGCCTATCAAAATTAAAGTCTGTATTTGAAGGTATTTTTCAAAATTTCCAACGAATGTGGGTTTGATGAGTACTCGAATGATTTTTTTTTTGCAAAAGAAACGAAGAAATATTTCTTCAGCCTTGTGTAGTAAGAAGACAACATAAATAGACTGTACTAAGAAAGATTCTATACTTATAATATATATAGATAAACAGAGATTCAGTCCAGTGGTCTTATGAAGTTTTTTATCATACCAAGGAGGCCCTTTGAGGTTTTTTCTTTGCACATTTTAGTTTTCTAATTTATTGTTCATGTTTTACCCACATTATACACTTATTATCCTTCTTTAAATAAACTCTAGAAAATGTTTATAAAAGTCATGAAAATGTCTCTTTTTGCTATTGTAGGGAAATCAATGTTGATCTCAAAAAGATGTACCTAAAAAATATGTATATGAGGTCGATCAGGAGCTCAGGGGTGGGGAATTGCCTCTTTTTACGTGCCCGGGGGTGGGGAATAGACCACCAAGAAAGAAAAAAATTTGCAAACGCCCTGTGGGTATGCCTGGAAGGGCATGACAAGAGGTCAAATTGAACCATGCATTAGGGGGGTTAAAATTCAAAGGTCAGTTGCACCTCAAGTGCCAAAATCTAAAACGACAGTCATCACAGCAAGAGTTGTTTTGGTTTCTTAATGGACATTTTACAGCTATGTACCCTGAAAATGAAGAGAACTCCGCCAGGTTTTTGTGGCTTCTGCCTCCTTTAAGGGAATTTAGGCATTACTCAATCACGACCAAAAAAGGTTCATTTTAGAGAATCCTAAAGAGCAGATTCAATGTAAGAGAACATTGTATCGCATTTCACTTTGCAAACCTGTAAAAATTAATGCTCGAATTACTGCCAAGAGTGCTAACTTTTTTTTTTTGAGTCTATGGGGCGCTTATTTGAAGTGAGGTGTTATTTTAAGGGGCAGGGGGGAGTAGATATTAAATTTTTTACAATTTCAATCTCAAGGTGACACTTGTCTTTGTTTCAAGTGCATTAAAACTACAACATAATTTCTCTGAAATCCCTTAACCTGATACCGTCGTGGTTTCTCTGCCCTCGCCGGCCTATATTACTTAGTGCGCCCAACCAAAACCACCATGCTATGCAGGTTACCACCCCCTCCTTAAATGGTTACTTCTCAAGCTCTTTTCACGGTAAACATGATCTTTTATTTCTTTGTAGGATTTCTGTCCATACCAGCAGACATCTTAAAAAAGTTAATTTCATCAAACAACCTAAATATTTGCTGCAATGAAGAAGGTGTTTTAAAATTTGCCTTGGCTTGGATCAGTCATGACATGACAAATAGACGCGAACATTACCCTGATGTTATGAAAAATATTCGACTTCCACTTGTGCCGAGAAACTTGTTGATGGAATTACTGGGGTCTAATTTTGGAATACTCAAAAACGCTGGTGAGTAGTAGATTCCCCGAGTCCCAATCGGGTGGGGGAGGAGGTACTAACACAAAGGTTTTTTTGAGAACCCGAATTCGGCAAAAGTGGAAATTAACTAAATACGAAAAACAAAGAAGCAACACGACGGTGCCAGGAAGAGAAGAGGTTCACCATGTAACGTGACGCAACTGAAAGCGATAAAAACACAAGCGTCTAGCAAGGTTGGCTGTTTAAGTCTTAATGTTGAGACCACTTTCGTTATTCGTGTCATACTTGCGAGTAAAGGAAAGTTGCATGGCCGAGTTCCTTAGCGTTCACTGACCTTCCTCCCTCTTGAAACTTGCTGGATTTGTTTTCGGTAGCCCTAAAAGTACAAAATAGCCAACTGGCTCGCCTCTGGTTATTTGGGATTACTTTTCATGTATAATTTGCAGTGTAGAGATTAAACAAATTTTTAAAAGGTAAGGATTGGAAAAACCTGAGAAGCACCAAGTAATCTGATACGATTTTGATTACCAACTGCTGGTCGTCGAAAAAGTTCGTCTTTTACACTTCTGACGTTTATAGACAGCCGTAACCAGCGGCGGATCCAGGGGAGGGGTCTGGGGGCCGCTCCCCCTATTTTTAGACTAAACTCCCCCCCCCCCCCCCCCCCCCCCCCCTCCTCCCTCGCTCCCCCCCTCTCTCCCCCCCCGAACCCGCCTCAGGCTTTCGGCGGCGGCCCAGGGGGGGGGGGGGGGGGGGGGGGCGGCGCGCCCCCCCCCCCCCCGCCCGCCCGTCCTGCGCGCCGCCTTCTTGTTTTTGTATGCTATGCCGTCACACGCGTGCGGCTGGGGGGGGGGGTGGTGGGCGCCCCCTCCCTTTTTTTTGCTCTCTCCCCCCCCCCCCCTCCCCTGTTTTCTTTGGGGGGTTGGGGTTCGTTTTTGGGGGTTGACATGACCCGGACTTAAGTTTCGGGGGGGGTTTTGGGGGGGGGGTGGGGGGGGGGGCCCCCCCCCCCCCCCCTGAGATGACCTGCGGTTTTCTAATACAATTGGTATTCTGCCAAAAAAAAAAAACTATGTGGTGTATTGGAGTTGAAGTAGAGCAAGAGACGAGTGCACCCCCTCCTAAAAAAAATCCTGGATCCGCCCCTGAGCTTAGACTTTTATTCCTGGGAAGCCGTGTAAAAAATGCAGACTAAATTTAGTCATTTTATTAACGACGAAACCAGATGCACAGACATCCGTAATCTGGAGCTTCCGCAGCTGCAACTAATGGTTGACGACTGGCTTTTAGTCTTCTTTGCCTTCGACGAAAATAGAAGAAACCACCCAAGACAACAATTACCACAGCACCGCAGATGATGCCAATGATTAAAGGCGTGTAATCAAAACAGTCAATTTCTTTGCACCATCCTCCACAGCAGTTGTAATAGTCGAAGTCTCTGCCATGACAATCAGAGTTCGTGGAACACAGCGACCCTCCGCAGTCAATCGAACTGGTACACTTTTTGTTACAACATATTAGGTCTCCAGTATCATCACAGTCGCTGTCCGTCAGACATGAGTCACAGTCTAATTCACATTTGTGGTTACAGCAATGTTCATTGGTCCCACACTGCTCCTTTAGTGAACAATCCTGACCGACACAATTCGGAAGTGACACGCACAAATGATTGCAGCAGCTTTCACCATCGGCGCATGCCGAACTCTTATCGCAGGTACAGCCAACACAACTTGATCCGTTAACACATTCGTAACAGCAGCAGGTTTGGTCTATGGCGCATTCATCTTGATATACACAGACAGAACGTTCCTTGAAGGTTCCCTGCATAGCTAACGAAAAACCAAACAATGTGTTTAGCACCATCCGAGCCTGGAGCAGTGATACCGCCATTATTGAAATGTTGCGACTCCAAAGTGCTATAATATTATGACGTCACTGGACAAGCCGGAAGCTATTGGTATTCTGGGAAACAAGAGCAAGTGAAAGAATTTGAGTCAGTCAAGATGGCAACTTCCATGTCTCAAATCTGCTTGGGTCATTTAAACTGTGTGGTGTTGATTCTGACATGTGGATCGTCGTTGGTTGTTCAGGGATGTGTGACAGCAGCAGACTGTAGTTTTCGTCAAGTTTGCTGCGATAATGACTGTGTCGATGGCTCAAGTTGTGCTGGCCACGTTTGTTTTTTAAATTTCAACTGTGCCTGGGGCGAAAGCTGTTGCGGAGCGCCCGGTGTATGTGTTCTAGGTTCAAATTGTTTAGGACAAGCATGTACACCTGACGGTACTGGCGGAGGAATTTGCTCCGGAGGAGAAAGCTGTTGTAATAGAAAGTGCATCAATGGAAGTGTCTGTATTGGGTCATCCTGTTCGAAGGACTCCGACTGTAATTATCGCAACATAGAGTATTGTTGTCGCGGGACATGTTCTTATCAATCTGGCTGTACAAATGTCAGTATTACGGTTATAATTGTCAGTTCCGTTTGTGGCTTTGTGGTCGTCGCTTTAATAATTTTTCTGTGCATTTACTGCCGTCGCCGTGTGCAACGAGCGGACTTAACAACGGGTGTCACGTCCTATGGTTCCACATAAACATCTGCAAAAATTCCTTTACGTTTCCTTCCGCCTTTTGTCTTAAGGCGTTGTCCGATTGATGTGGTAACAGTGAAATACCTTGCCGAGTAGAAGCTCATTTCCTTTCTTTGTAGCTTTTTACAGTCATATAATTTTAGCTATACGCAATGGAATCTTGAAAGGGGCCATTGTTTGGTTCAGACTTCATCGAGCTGCATCTTGCTGAAGTGTAGACAAAAATGTTTTTGATTACATCCCCTTGTTTCTTGGCGTAGTCTAAATTAAAGTAAATATTTCATTATTTCCTCCCCATATGGAGCTCTTCAGGGATAATGCCAAAAAAATTCAAACGGAACATATCAAGGTTAGGAATCCCAACTGGTAGAAGGCGAATAAGTTGGCTATTTCACATGTGTGGCCGAGGATTTGAACGCGGGACTACCGCGATCCAATCCAGCCAGCGGTCAGTGCGGGACTTGTACTCGAGGCTTCTGGATTACAAGTACAGCGCTCTAACCTCTCGGCCACGCTGCTTCCTCATATCGTCAAACTGTTACGGATTTTCCCCTCCTTGGCTAGGTCCTGTTTTCTCGTTTCTCTCCGCCTCCCAATTTGCAAGTGAAAACTCTGGCAACGAGCTTCGTCATACGTAGTTGCTCAGAAATTGACTCTGGGAACGACGTTAAATCTGTGATGTGTTATCGTCAGATTGCTTTTTCCGCGGATTTTCTATTTCCGCCGAGAAAGAAATAGATTAGACACTAGTCGCTTTATCAAAGTTGTAGATCATAGAAATGATTGTCAAAACGTTGAACCGCGAGCGAGCCCTAGGCGAGTGGTTTAACTACAATATTTTACAAATTTTGGTATTGTTTCTTTTAGCCGTATATCCAGTATGTTTTTTGAGAACGTTTCTGACAAAGCCACTTCAAGGAGAAGAGTTTTCTTCCCAGAGTCAACTGTGGAGACATGTTGGCTGAGTTCACTTTTAATTCCGTGGACATGAATTCTTAGGGAATGAACATGTACCTCCCTCCACACAGTGACCTTTGTTTTTTTCTACGTAAGTCTTGGGTTCAAACCATTCAACGTGAAACCATTCAGCTCTAGTACCATTTGTTTCTCGGCTTTTTTGCAAAATGCGGATTTTATTTTAGCACTTTTCAGTAAAAGTAAGAGTTCAGTTTTGTTATTTGTATTTGTATTTTGTACTTTCTCCACTTAGCATCAATTGCAGAACTATTCATTACAGAAAATAAAATAATACTAAGTAGGAGAGGGGTACTTCTAGGTAGACTAATATTGTGCCCTTTAATAAAATTGTATATAACCGTAAAATTCCGAAAATAAGCCCCGAGGCTCATATTTTTTAAAGGCCCTTTTTGAGGGGCTTATTTTGGGAGGGACTTATGTACAGAGGGAAATTTACATTTAAAAGTCGATTGGGCTAGCCTTATTCTTGGAAGGAAATTTACCGTTTTTCTTTGTTTTACTTTGTATTTGAGGGCAGTTTCCAAGTACAAGCCCCCCGGGGAGTGGGGGAGCGTATATTTGGAGGGGTGATTTAACGGAGTGTTTTACGCGTTACAAGTTTTGGGAGGCTTGTATTTGGAGAGGCTCATACATGGAGGGGCTTAGTTTTGGAATTTTACGGTATGACAGCAAAAAAATAGATACAGTATAGATATTATACTGGAAACGTGGCCATCTTGCTTGGTGACCACTGACCGTTATTTAAGACTATATTCAGGCGCTAAAACTGTTTCCTGGCGTCTGTTGCTATGGATGGCAATCAGTTGGACATCGATTGAAACTTAAAAACGTTAGGTCAGTTTTTTCAAGTAACTTTTTTTCAAGCACAAAATTGACCAAAAACAGCAATATTCTCTTGATGTACCCCCTTTAAAGGCAGGACCTCTGCAATTAATAGGACAGGTCATTTTAAACAAACTACAGTCGACTCCCGATAACTCGAACCCTCGCTAAGTCGAACCTCGCGCTAACTCGAACCAAAATCGATTTCCCTTGGATTTCCTTCATATATTTACCGTAATTTTACCCTCCGTAACTCGAACCTCCCGCTAACTCGAAGTAATTTTTGTTTCCCTTTGGATGATTTTTCTATAAATTTACCCTCGGTAACTCGAACCATGTTTTAAGCGCTTATTAAGTCAGGGAAAAAAAACCGTGTACTGGCGTCCGAAACATTGAATTTTGAATTTTCCATTGACGTGTTTTAGGCATATAGCTTACTTGTGGAGGCTAATGTTGTTTGTCACAAATCTAACGTGAAACGGCTTTGCTTCTCAAAACAGTTAAACGCATGCTCTGTTTAGGCTATGTTTTGTTACGTTACGTTCTGATTTATATTCTAGAAGTATCATACCAGTTTAACTTGACGTTTCTACAGTTAAATGTGATTAAAATGTTCACTGCACAGAAAAAACAGGTTTTGCCCTTGCTACCGGCTATTTGCTTCGAGCTCCCGACAACTCGACTAACTCTCGATAACTGGAACTTTTTTCGATTTCCCTTCAAGGTTCGCGAGTTATCGGGAGTCGACTATAGTTGTTATTTAAATTAATTTTTATCTTACTTTGTTCAGGCTGTGAAGCTCTTGTTGAGGAGATAAATACCTACCAACTTCATCCAGAAAAGAGAGCCTTGCTTCAGACTCCACGTACAACTCCACGAAACACAACTGCGAAAACACTTTGTATTGTTGGAGGACTTTCGGGATTTGACAGTCCTGACAGATATTTAAACCGAGCAGACGTCCTTTGTTTGGAAGATGAAAAGAAATGGGGGAAAATGGCGTCCATGCGTGAGGCAAGAGAATCAGCAGGTACAGTGCGTCGTTTAGTATACTTCAAGTTAGCGTAAAATATAAATACTTAATTATCCACTCCGCTGATGGGGCTTTTCACAGATAATGAAACAAATAACTCAAATGCAACATAATATGGTTAATAATCCCAACTGGTAGAAGGCGAACCAGTTGGCTTTTTACAAGCTTGGCCCGAGGATTTGAACTTGCGACTACCGAGAACAAATCCAATCAGCGGTCAGGGAGGACTTGAACTCGGGGCCTCCGGATTGCAAGTCCAGCACTTTAACCGCTCGGCCACGCTGCCTCCTGCGTCTGACTGGTTTAGGGTTGGGGCCCTTGATGGAGAGAGGAGGGGCTTATTTAACTTCGCGAAACACAGTATCAGTAGAAAGAAAGAGGAAAAACAGCGCAGTACAACGGTATACTTGCTTTTAGCAACTGAAGTGTGCTCCTGACATTAAGCACTTGCAGCGTTAAATCGTACTTTGATCATTATACATGAAGTGCTACGTTTGTGGACCAAAATCGGCCGCAATTACGTTGACTGAACCAGATGTACTGCCGCCGCAATAGAACATTTTACAGTTATGAGCTTAGTACCCTAGCCTCCGAATGAACTTGAGGCTAAGGTTGACCTTGCGTTCACTTTCTTATGAAAATCATGCTAAAAAAATACAAGTTAGCATGAGAACAACATTATTTACATGATAAAGCAGGAAGGGTTGTGTGAACTCCAGCCTCCTTTGCACCCGTAACTGTAAAATGGACATTACATATGTTATTAACCCTTTAAGTCCCAATAGTGTCTAAAGTCAATTTTGTCTTAACGATAGAGTGGTTTTCGTTTGAGTGTCGTAAAACCAAAACCAAAGTAATTACTCTGGCCAATCACATAGGACACAGACAATACATTGAACCAATCAAAACTCGAAGTAATTACATGTGGCTGACGCAAAGTGCGCGTCACAATTGGCTTTGGTTTTACTTCTGATTGGATGAAAAGGTGGCGCGAATCTTTTAAGCCAATCGCATCGAGTAGAAAGTGCAAAACCAATTACTTTTCGACACTCAAATGAAAACCGCTCTATCCATGCAATGTCAAGAGATCAGGTTATGAGAATTAATAAAATAATCACCTAAAGGAAAATGCCTTGATCTTTTACCAAATTCTCTCAACTCATTCTTAAAGGAAATGTAAGGAGATCAGTCTGGAGAATTTGTATGTGGATACCGGGGCTTAAAGGGTTAAGTGCCTGTATGCTATTAGCCTTTTTCCGGTGCATGGTCACTAGCGTTCCCTCTTTCAGGTCCCCACCAATGCAGCAAATCAGTTATTTAGCAGCACATCCCTTTTGGGTTCATAACCGTAATATGACTGTTCACTTATGATCGCATTGTCGTTGTAGCCGTTGTCAAACTCAACAACCTCATCTATGTAATGGGCGGAGTCAGTGCTGACGCGAATCTCAGTTCCGTAGAATGCTACAATCCCCAGCTGGATTCTTGGACTGGACTACCCCCTCTTAAGTATTGCAAAGGACAAGTATCCGGAACTGTTTTGAATGGATGCATCTACGTAATTGGCGGAACTGATGATTTCCTTCGAGAAGGTCTGAAGACCGTTGAGAAGTACAATCCGTGCACAAACGAGTGGGAGGTAGTTTCACCCATGCGCATAGGAAGAGGAGCATTAGGTACGTAATCATACCTCATTCTCGACCCCAGTTTGATGCCTAGGTATGACCTCATATCCTTGTTTCCTCGTCTTACCTTTTCTTGTATCTTTAAGGGTAAAATTAGGTGGGTAAAATTAGCGAGCTCTAAATGGAACTTTTGTTCTATTTGACGGGGAAATGGATTGCGCAGTAGTGAGAGCACTCGCCTTCCACCTTTTAGTAGAATTCAGGTCTATTAATTACACGTGGAGTCAGATTTTATAGCCCTAAGTTGTAGGCCTATGGTAAAGCTTTTTGTTCAGGTCTTGGAAGAAAGAATGAGATCGAATGGTTGTTGTCATGTATTAGACCTGTCAGCACACTATCTTCAAGGGGGTAAACATTTTTTTTATCGTCACGATTTCTTATTACGCGACCGTTTCAGATAAGAAAAAGACTCAAAATTTAAGAAGCGGTATGAATAAGCGAGGCTTAGTAGCCCTTGAACAAAGCGAAATGCAGGACTGGGGCGAAAAGGGCAGAAATACTGTATTAGCAGGAATAAATTTATAGCTAAACCTCAAAGGTGCGAATTGTGAAGAAATAAAATAATTGGTCACAAATTTGGTGAAGATGATATTTGCAATGACTATAGTGAAAATTATCAAACATAGATCAAGTCGATTATCAGTTTGGTTATAGTACGGTGTGTAGCTCTATAGCATTTGTAAACAAACTTTCAGTCTTCCCAGTTTGATCCGCCCAAGCAGCTTTAAATTTTGCCCGCTGCTTTATTTCTGCTTTCCCTCTCCTACATATTTTTTTGTTCAAGGTTTAATAAGCCTTCACTAACATACATTTATGAACGGTGCTTTAGCTGAAGCCTCATGCACTCGCTCCATTGCGTACTTTTCTTTTTGCAACATCCCTTCCTTTCAAAACACAAACTCAGAGCGCTGTGAAAAGAATAAACTCCACCTTGAGCCGAGTTAAATCTTTTTTAGGTGTGGCTTCACTCGAAGGAAAGATCTATGCGTGCGGAGGAGGAAACTTCAATTTTGCCGTCTCATCAGTTGAGGTCTACGAACCACAGAAAAACCGATGGTCGACTGCGCCGCCCATGAAGCGCGCACGCGCATTTCATGACGTCGTGGTCGTGCGCGGGTCTCTTTACGCGCTTGGTGGCGCGGAAATGCAAAGGGGTCAGCTTTCGGACCTTCAGGCTTCGGTAGAGAGATTCCATCCTCAAACCGGTCAATGGATGATTTTGAAATCTCTGTTCCTACCGTGCTGGGGAATCAGGGCGGCAGTGAATCAGAAATCAGCTGACCAAGAGACTGACGTTTATATTGTTGGTCAGTTTCAATTCACGGATTCAGATCATGGAGCGGTCGCTAAGCTTTGCATTGGCGATGATGACTCGCATTTGCTTACAAGTGTCCCTTATTTTGATGAGCCGTCACCTAGGATACAGGCAGGTGTTGTAATTATGCCTTGAGTTTTGAGATTGCTCTTTCGTAGAAAGCCACTCTTTTCTCGACGTCATGTCGGCGTAACCGATATGTAGAAGTGAACCTGCAAAGTAGCGATATTTTCTCGCGCGATAAAATTTCCCTTTTTGAAGTTCGCCTTTGCATCTCCTACGTTCACGATTTCACTTAAACACTTTAGCAAAGGCAGAAATTGCCTGAAGAAATCATCCGGTTTTCCTCATTACCCACCTTGATTAGCTAACTAGCTGTTTTCGGGTAGAATGCAATTTTAAAATGTAAGAATAAAAAAATGTTGTTATTGTTGTAACCTGCTCGCGGAGTTTACACATGACGTCACGTCCGCCGTATTCGTTTTCCAGAAGAAGGAAACGGCGGCCATGTTGGTGTCCCAAACCAGTACTGTGGGATTTAAATTCTCTTTTGAATTTGTTATGAAAAACTTTCTTTTACACCAATAAATTTACGTAGATGCTGGTCACGTGAGTGAAAACACTCTATAAAACAGGTACTCGTCTAAACAATCTCGCACTTTATGTAATGATGTCTCTTATCCGCTTTGTTCGTTGCGTTGTCGTTGTTTTTGTTTTCTGGTGGCAATCTTTGCTTACCCTTTGAGCCCTAACAATGATAAACATTTCAGTAATTTCTTCTTCTTCAATCCTACAATACCACTCCATCATAAAACTTCAAGGTCACGAGAATTCAGAAAATGATCAAGAAACATGAACTGTCTAGACTCTGAAACAGTTTCTCGTCATCAGAACCACAGGAATTTTTCTGGATAACGGTACGTGTTAAAAATGACTTTAAGAGGCTACTCGCTGGGCACTATTGTGAACACCCCTTTTTACAAGTACCCCATGCCAGAATTCAGTCACGAAAGTAGTCACGGGATCCCCTGTGTGCACACGTGTTTCGTTAATTCCAATGCAATCTTCTTCTTTTCATACCCACAACTTCCTGCTAAGCTCAAGTTTAAAAATAGCGTGCGACGGGGAAATAGGGCAAATATCTACACAGTTACATCAGATACCCAAAGTGTGAACAAAGCACCGTTTTTTGCCGGTACCCAGGTAATAGTTCTCAGGCATCAAATGTAAACATAGCGTCAGGGCCATGTTCATGTTCCTTTCTCAGTTGTCATGAGTTTTGTTGGTTTTGCTAAAATCCTCAAGTGTACAGTAGACCCGGGGGGTACTCCGGAGAATTCTTGGTGGGGGTGTGTTGCTGAGTTCTTCAAATCCTGACCCTATTTCAGACCAAAAAATGTCATTTTCCACACCCGTTTTTAGACCAAACCTCTAAAATCCATACCGTTTTCAGACATGGCCTTTAGGCAGAAATTATGTCATCATTACATAGATTAGAGTTCCAACCAAAAAAAATTCTACAAATGCATTTCGAATTCGCATATTTCTCTTCCTTTCTTACTAAATTGGAGTTGAAACGTGAACTGTACGTTCATACACTCCCGTAGTTCCCTCGAAAACCATACCCGATTCCAGACCAAAATGGGCAAAGTGTATACCCGTTTTCAGACCAAAAAGGCCCAAAAACCCTACCCGTTGGGGCGGCACATGCCCACATGGCTTATAAAAGGGAATGACTCCCCCCGGGACCATAGAAAATTTCTGTATCAGTGATAATGCCCTGTCTTTATAATTTTATGCCGTGTGTTTTAGTCGTTGTGTCCAACATTGGCGCGGAACTGTACTTGCTATTTATAGTGTAAATATTTACTCACTTTGTTAGCATTTTAGTCCTGGACTAATGCGTATATTTATTGAATATTTTAGTAAATTTTAATTAATCAAAATAACAAATAAAGCAATTTATATTTCTTTACTAAACTCGAGCATAGGTATTTTGCAATTTACTTGGGTACATTAAAAGATAAATTACAATGTAATAAACGACAAACGGCTGTTAGGATTCGAGGGTTGAAATGTGTTTCTAAAAAAAACAGAAAAATAAAGGGTACTGGAGTTATTTTTCGCCTCTCACCCAATCAGTGTACCTTATTATGTTGCCTCTTCCAGGAAATGTATTAAATATGGTGCATTTTAGCACGTCTCACCGGAGCCATTCGTTCCTTTCAGATCTTCCGTAAAGTTGTCATTTAAATGAACAATCACAAATCGCCTGATTAACATACAGTTACAACAGCTCTTATTCTCAGGTGATTGAAAACTCTCTTAAAGGTCTAAAGAAATCCCCTAGAAATGAAATGAAATGGACTGCTGGTGAACATTCCAATCCGATAAATCCTACTTGGGGTCAATAAACGGAAGTCATCAGAGAAGATAAATTAACAACTTTGCTTCTATTGTGAATTTCATGCATAGCAAGCGTCTCTTAAAGTTGGTAGATATTCCGTGTTGCTTATTATACACGGGATTAAAATTGGTCTCGTCAATTTATTTTTTCTTTATACCGGAATGCTTCGTTGAATGGTTCAGAGATGATTCAGAAATGGAAGCGGTTTTATTTCATGAACTTAAATAGTTCGCGTGACTATTTTCTCGGAAAGCGGAAATATCATGACGCCGATTCCGAGAAACAACTTCCGGTGGACGAATCGTCTGTTCTGTGCGGTTCGAAGAAAAGCACTCTATTGAATTTCATCGTTGTGTAACTATAGGAATTTTCTTGTTATCAAGAACAGTCTAGCAAATGTTACGGAGAAACACAAACAATTCACTCTTACAACGTAAACTATCGAGGAAAGCGATGGAAAACGATTATGTCAACAACATCAACTATTTCTACACCAGCGTCGTATTTTGACAACGTTCTACAGACTTTACAGACAAGTGGGTTTTATTGGGGAGCAATAAACGCAACTCAGTCAAAAACGTTATTGATGCACAAACACATTGGAACTTTCCTTGTGAGAGCTAGCTCTGATCCTAAACATTTATTTACGTTGAGTTTAAGGACAGAATCAGGTGTGACAAACATAAGGATTGTCATGAACGACGGAAAATTTTCCTTGGATCAAATTGAGAACAATGGGGCCACAACTCGCCCTGCAAGCTCGAGTCAGCGGACTGCATTAAGATTTGATTGTGTGGTGAAAATGCTGTTTTATTATATGCTGCTATCGAGGCGAACTTTGCGGCAGATTTCCTCGAATACAAGAAAGCGTGACCGAGGACCAATGTTATTTCTTACAGCACCCCTATATAAAGAAGTTTCCAGTCTGCAACATTTATGTCGAAGGACTCTTAATCGTCATGTAATAGGAGAAGGGGTATACAAGCTACCCATTCCTGCAAAACTTAAAGTCTACTTGAGGAAATATCAGTACCCTTTATAGCACTGTAGCAATTCACTGACATTGATCACGACCATAACAACCACACAGGTAATATAAAGAGTCTGAAAAGATTGCGCATAGCGGTCGCTGCTTACACATTTTTCCGAGAAAAAAGGGAGGTACCATCATCAAATTAAAAGCGTGCCAAGGCTCTCTTTGTATAACTTTAAATTATTTTGGACAGAAAATAGGTTATATATGAATAATATGTTATGTAAAGGTTACGTTTGTATATTGTATAACTTGGATGTTATTTATGAGAGAGATTAAACGTGTAATATTTTTCAAGCAAGTTTATGAAATCGATGCCCCATCTCTAAGCGCGTCCTCTGTTTCTGGGAATCTTCGTAGGATGAGGCTGCCTGAAGGAAAAATACTAAAACTCACTATAGTGATTACTTTCGAGTCTCTGACATGGAAAGAAAGTTTTAAAACTATTTTATTTACTGCCAGTCAACATCTCAACCAGTTCAAAAACGTCTTCAAGGGTGTCTTCAAGCGGTTTATATAAGGGGTGAATACCATTTGTAACCATAGACGTATACGTATCTTTAGAGCGCAAGCTGTTCAAGCCTGTTTTGTCGCAGTGGTGAGAGTTATATATAAAAATTAATAACCGATAAGATATAAACCTATAAAACCTTTTCAACTGCATCGTACAGACAGCGTCTTATTGCAGGTTAAACTTTAATAAAGCTTCAGGTTTCTTTACTTGTCGGAATTTTTAACGACAAAAAAGTGTACAAAGCAGAATGTTTCGCGATACAAGCGGCATCTTCTGGCACGATCATTCGTTCACTTCATTTCACTTCTTTCCGGCTAGCAAGCAAGTTAAATTATTTCCGCGACTAAAAAGTTCCCGGGGAAATCCCCGAAATCAGTCTCGACCAATCCGCTTCTATCAAAACAGTGACGTAATGGTAACCTCAAAAAAGGAAGCCGCCTCTCTCTCTGAAGTCTATCAAAATTGTCGGCCCCTTTTGGACGACATTATTTTGCTCAGGCGCGAAGAATTTCGCGATAAATAAAAAGATAGTTAAACTATTTTATACATTCTTGCCTAAGTTTCCACTAACTGGTAAGTGAAACCCACCCACTATCTTCAAATGGAAGTGAGTAGTAGCCCCTTACGCTTTTTTCGAGTGAGCGTTTAGCACGAAGCGGGCGTGGAGCGCCCTCACTCGCTTCGCGCTTAACGTTGCTCGCCTGAAAAAAGCGAAAAAATAACGCCTGTTCAGCAGGCTGGGAATTGAGCCACTCTTGTTCTTTCAAACCTCTTGTGCAGCACCTTTCTTAAGTTAGGCACCATTGTAGATCTATGCTTCAGGGCAAGCTGTGTTGCTATGAAACTGGCTTTGTTTTCATTCAGTCGTCTTCCTTTTATTCCAAGAAGTGAGCACACGTGCCCATTGTCAGGAAGAACCCACTTATTTTGACAGTTTAAAAAAGAGGGTTCGATTCTGGGAAGCTGGGTATTTTGGTAATATGTATGTCCTTTAATATTTAACAAGCCTTTAGTACAAACAGATGATCAAGTCCACGGGTTTGTTAGTTTTCGGTATCTTAAACCGCTGAACATCATATTGTAATCAATATTTTTATTAAATGAAGTTGAAGTTGAACACTGGTTTTAATTAATCTGAGGAATTAATTTTGTTGTATTTTTACTGTTTAAAATCATAAGTACAGTCCTGTAGTCTGCTATAACAGCCACACAAAAAACTGAAATTCAAATTAATTTTTGATTGGTTTGAATTTGGCGGCTTCGAACGACTGTGACTTAAGTAGTTCGACATTGATGCTGTATTCACATGCTTGCCTCGTGACTCGGTCTCTTGAACACTTATGCATCTGCTTGCAACATGTTTCTCAGCAAAGAGTACGTCAAAATTTGTATAATGGGCAGTGATGTTTTTAGAACTAACAGGTCGCCGTGCTAACTTCAAGCATAAATTATTATGCTCAACTGAGTGCATATTTTCACCTCGGCTTCAAAAAAACTCTTAGGGTCGTTTTTTTTAGTGAAGTCTAACTTAGACCTCGGTTTAGGAAATCTTTGAACCTCCAAATCTCTTTCTTAGTGGTTATTTTAACTTTGCAAATGCTTTTCTAGTCTACTATATATGCTTCAAAGAAACTGTTCACGACCAGTGGTGTTTGCATAAAAGCGTTCGCCAAACTGAAAATGGCTTAGCACGCGGTTTTGTTAAAGGAACAGTATCCCGAGTCTGCGCATGCTCAGAATTTTGATTTTTGTTCATCCTGTCGCGAAATCAAACGATGCGAGAAGAGTAAGAGAACCTTGAAAAATCCGTTTGCATCGGGCCTGGCCGAGTTCGATACTTCTCAGAATTACAGATCAATGATATATTGTCCCTTTTAAGTTTCGATTTGGGCGAAATCACCGCGGGATGCTTTGGCGTTACTTTCATTGCCGTTGGCTGGAGGACCAAGAGAAGGGAAGCGCTTAAATGCCAGTTGAAAGCTTATTTCTCCCGCCAGCTTTCATACAAGTTCAGATAATCGTGAAAGGAATACGCAGAAATGGAACGGCAACAACAAAGACTATGTAAGAAAGAACCATTGAGACATGGATGTGGCTGAGAGATCTTATGGAATAAGCTTCGTGAAGCGTTTTGTAACGACGCGTTAGTAAACTTTTAAATAAACCTTCCTACGGCCGTTAAAATCAAACAAACAGGCACTACATGTTTTGAGAAACGAGTGCAATGAAATCATAATATTATGTTTGACTAACCTTTTCGATGCTTCATCGCGTTGAGATTGAATTTTTATTTTTATCTCTCGAACTTTTTAGGCTACCCTGGGTACCAGAGGTTTTTTCTCGCGTGCGACGAGGAGCTTCGTCGGCCACAGGCCGACACGTCTTCGGCCGAAACCGGGCATGAAAAGCCTCTGGAACACAGGGTATTTTTAGGCTAGAACGCCAGCAAACATTACTGGACCTGGATTTGCCATAAATTGACCTCTGACACGAGTTTCACGGCAGAAAAGCTGTTTTAAAAGCGAGCGGAACGAGCTTTTCGGGTGGCGAAGCGGCCGAGCTAGCGACAAAATCGAGAAAAGTCTTCGTGCCGCGAGCCAAATTTTAAATCTTCGAAAGTCTAGAATATTACTTGAGAATGTAAACAACAAATCTCCGTCGGCGGTGCGGTCCGGAAGGAAATCTTGTCCCATCAATATGACAGTTCAATTGTCTTCTTAAGAAAAAAATAGATGATGTTCGCGCGTGCGCTGGCTAAACTTCGTTGAAATAGAGTACTAAAGTGATGACGTCATAAAAATGAAATTTCTGAAATTATGGGATTTGTCCGAATATTCTGAAAGATCAATGTCCAAGAGGCCTACTTGCCAAAAATGAGCATTTCGGGGCAAATTGTCTCTGTCTCTCTCTCTGACCCAAATTTTTTTTTGGGTCGACCCAAAAAAAAATTAGAAGGGTTTGTATGGAGTTTTCTAAGCATAACTGGGCTACGATCTCAGAGACATTTTGCCCCGAAATGATCATTTTTGGCAAGTAGGCCTCTTGGACATTGTTCTTTCAGAATATCCGGACAAATCCAATAATTTCAGAAATTTCATTTTTATGACGTCACACTTTAGTACTCTATGACTGGGGCTTGTATTTCAGACGGCAGAGTCACTTGAAGTGCTGGCTTCCAGGGTGACCGAGAAGGCGGGCCACACCTCATTCTCGCCTCCAGAATACAACCATTAAAAGCTGTTCCAAAGCACATGGTCGTGGGAGATCTAACGAATGGGATTGGCCGTTTCCTCTGGTCAAGTGATCATCGAATCGCGAGGCTCTGGAGACGAGAATGGCCCGCAAAGCTTGCTCTTGTGCGCGCGCTTTCGTTTGTGACTTCAGTTACCCATGATGGCTACATTAGGGCCGTTTATACGAAAGAAAATAAGCCGCGGCTTACCCTGGCCGCAGCTTACATAAGACGCAAAAGGAACCATTTATACGAAAACGGCTTATATTAGACGCGAACTGCTCGTATAAATGGTTCACGGCTTAGTTCGCGGCCAGGCTGTACTTTTAATAAGCGTAGATTTAAAATTTAAATCGGCAAACTTACGCTTGCCAAGGTAGCACAGACATCGAGCTGCCCCGCAATCTCAAGCTCGCTGCATATGAGCAGGATTTGTCTTTCTTTTGGGGCACTCCACACATTTCTTTTTTTACATGAATCTCTATCCGCCATTTT
>CALNXI010000019.1:1010683-1030248 GCA_942486025.1 Porites evermanni | reverse complement strand
TTTTGCTTACGTGTCATGCAGCTGTCTGACCAGTGTCTCGGCCTTTACATCACCAAGTGTCTTCTACAGTGTCTCAGCCTTGACCTCTGCTACCGAGTCAGCTAGACCATAAGGTAGTGCCTGGGCCTTCGCATCGGCTGCCGTGTCGCCTAGCGTCTCGGCCCTGACCTCTGCTAGCGTGTGAGCCACAGAATCAATTGGTGCCTCGGCCATGCATCGGCCAGTGTGTTTCCTAGTTTCTGGCGCTCTACATTTAGTAGGGTATGTGTGTGTTAGTAACACTCTAGTCCTGCACTTGTGAAAACTGGTGATACTGCGTATAGTCTAGTGCTTCGTTCAGTGTCTCGACTTCTGCGTAAGGCTTCAGTAACTAGAGTGTCTCAGCCTCGACCTCTGCTGCCGTGTCAGCCAGAACATGAAGAAGTGCCTCGGCCCTTACATTGGCCAGTGTGTCGCTTAGTGTCTCTGCCTCCACCTCTGCTAGCGTGTCAAACCAGAGTGTTAATTAGTGGCTCGGTTATCACATCGGGCAGTGTGTTTGCTAGTGTCTTGTGCTCTACCTCTAGCAGCGTGTTAGTGTGTCGGTAACAATTTTGGCCTGCACTTATGGAAGCCTGTGAGCCTGAGTTTAGAGCAGTGCCTCAGCTTTTAATTAGTGGCTCGGTTATCACATCGGGCAGTGTGTTTCCTAGTGTCTTTTGCTCTACTTCTAGCAGCGTGTTAGTGTTTCGGTAACAATTTTGGCCTGCACTTATGGAAGCCTGTGAGCCCGAGTTTAGAGCAGTGCCTCAGCTTTAATTTTGTTCAATGTCACCACAACTGTGTAAGCCTCCATTCCTGTAACACTGTCATCTTCTGTTTTGACGGGTGCCTCGACCTCCACACCGGTTACTGTGTCCGCAATTGTCTTGGCCACCACCTCTGCTAGCGTGTCAGAAAGCGTGTCGACCAGTGCCGTACCTTTCACATCACCCTCTGTCTCTCGTGCAGTATCCCGGCCTTTACATCGGCCAGTTTGTCGCCAAGTGTCTCCTGCTTTAAGTCTGGTAGCCAGTCAACCAGCGTTTTTGGCGATGTTATATCCGGCACATCATACGGTGTCGCCAGATGTTTCGACCTCCATCTCTGCTAAGCTGTAATGCATCTTGTTGACAAGTGCCTCGTCTCCTACATCAGCCACTGTCTCGCCAAAAAATGTTGGCCTCAAACTCTTCTAGCTTTTTGGACAACAAGTCGAGCAGTGCTTCGGCCTCTACTTCGACTTGTATCTTACTAAGTGTCTGGGCCACTATTGTTTGCTAGCGTGTCTGCCATCGTTTTGACCACTGGCTTGGCCTTCATATCGGTTAGTGTCTCATCTCGTCCAGTGCCTGGCCTTGACGTCGCTCACTGTGTCGCTTCGTGTCTTTCGCTTCAGTTGTGCTAACCTTTCAGCCAGAGTATCGAACAGTGATAGGCCTCGTCATTGCCAAGTGTATCGCCCACTGTCTCACCTTCTACCTCTGCTCGCTGTTCGACGAGCATGTCCACCGGTATATAAGCCTCCTAATCGCCCATTGTGTCGCCAGCTGTCCTGGCCTGTAATTGTGGAATCGGTCAACCTGCCTATGGTCCAATGCCTTAGCTTTCACTTCTTTAGTGTCTCGCTAACAGTCCCGGCCACCACCTCTCCAAACGTCGGCTAGTGTGTCGACCGGTGCCTCTGCCTCCACATAGCCCAATGTGGCGCCAAGTGTCTCCGCCTGCAATTCTGCTATTACCTGAGCAAGCGTGTCTACCAGTGGCTCGGCCTACACATCACCCAGTGTGTCGACAACTGTGTCCGCTTTTAACCATCGTATCGTGTAAGCGATGCCTTCTACATCGGCCAATGTGTCGTCAAATTTCATGGGCTCCGTTTCTGCTAGCTTGTAGGCCAGCACGTCGAGCAGTACCTCGGCCTCTACTTCGACGTCTCTGCACCATAGCTCAATATGTGGGCAAAATACTCGCACTTACCGCTGGTAACGTTTCAGCTGTCATGTCCGCCAGTGCCTCGGCCTGGAAATCGTGCAGTGTGGCGTCAATTGTCTTGGCCTTCATTTCTGCTAGCGTTTCAGCAAATGTGTTAACTAATGAATAGTTCTCCACATGGCCTAGTGTCTCTAACTGTCTTGGCCTTTACTTGTGCTAGCCTATCAGCCAGCGTCTTGACCAATGCCTTAACCTCCGCATTTCTTCGGGCGTGTGTATTTCTTTTTATCCCTGCTAGCATGTAAGCAAGCACGTCTATCAGCGCATAGGCTTTCACATCACATGGTGTGTCTTTAGGTTTCTCAACCTGCAGTTCAGCTGGCGTGTCAGCCAGCGTGTCCAATAATTCTGCGAAATCCACATGACCAAGAGTGTAACCAAGTGTCTCGGCCTTTATCTCTGATAGCTTGTCACCCAGTATGTCAACTAGTGCCTTAGTGTCCAACTCTCTTACTGTCGCCATGTGTCTCGGCCTTTACTTATACTAGAGTGACAACAACCAACTCGATTAATGCCTCGATCTTGACTTAAGGTAGCATGTAAGCCAGCGTGCTGGGCTGTGTCTCGGGTTCCACCTCGCCTTGTGTGTCACCAATTGTGTTAGCCTTCGTCTTTTGCTTGCGTGTCATAAAGCTCTCTGACCAGTTTCTCGGCCTTTACATCACTTAGTGTCTTCTACAGTGTCTCAGCCTTGACCTCTGCTAATAAGTCAGCTAGACCATAAGGTAGTGCTTGTGCCTTCACATAGGCTAGCGTGTCGCCTAGCGTCTCGGCCCTGACCTCTGCTAGAGTGTGAGCCACAGGATCAATTGATGCTTCGGCCATGCATCGGCCAGTGTGTTTCCTAGTGTCTGGCGCTCTATATTTAGTACCGTATCAGTTTGTCAGTAACACTCTAACCCTGCACTTGTGAAAACTTGTGATCCTGCGTATAGATTAGTGCCACAGCTTCAACTTCGTTCAGTGTCTCGACTTCTGCGTAAGGCTTCAGTACGTCGAGTGCCTCAGCCTCGACCTCTGCTTCCGTGTCAGCCAGAGCATGAAGAAGTGCCTCGGCCCTTACATTGGCCAGTGTGTCGCTTAGTGTCTCTGCCTCCACCTCTGCTAGCGTGTCAAACCAGAGTATTAATTAGTGGCTCGGTTATCACATCGGGCAGTGTGTTTGCTAGTGTCTTGTGCTCTACCTCTAGTAACGTATTAGTGATTCGGTAACAATTTTGGCCTCCACTGAAACCAACCTGTGAGCCTGCGTTTAGACCAGTGCCTCAGCTTTAATTTTGTTCAATGTCACCACAACTGTGTAAGCCTCCATTCCTGCAACACTGTCATCATCTGCTTTGACGGGTGCCTCGGCCTTCACACCGGTTACTGTGTCCGCAATTGTCTTGGCCACCACCTCTGCTAGCGTCTCAGAAAGCGTGTCGACCAGTGCCTTGCCTTTCACATTTCCCACTGTCTCTCGTGCAGTATCCCGGCCGTTACATCGGCCAGTTTGTCGCTAAGTGTCTCGGGCTTTACCTGTGCTAGCCTGTCAACCAGCGTTTTTGCCGATGCCTTATGCTGTACATCTACAGTGTCGCCAGATGTTTCGACCTACATCTCTGCTAAGCTGTAATGCATCGTGTTGACAAGTGCCTCGTCCCCTACATCAGCCACTGTCTCGCAAAAAAATGTCAGCGTTAAACTCTTCTAGCGTGTACGCCAACGCGTTGATTAGTGCTTCGCCCTCTACTTCGACTTGTATCTTACTAAGTGTCTCGGTCACCACTGTTTTCTAGCCTTTCTGCCAGTGTTATGACCACTGGCTTAGCCTTCATATCGGTTAGTGTCGCATCTCGTCCAGTGCCTGGCCTTAGCGTCAGTCACTGTGTCACTTCGTGTCTCGGGCTCCACTTGTGCTAGCCTTTCAGCCAGAGTATCGAACAGTGATAGGCCTCCTGCAAGCTGTCCTGGCCTTTAATTGTGGAATCGGTCAACGTGCCTATTGTCCAATGCCTTAGCTTTCACTTCTTTAGTCTCTCGCTAACAGTCCCGGCCACCACCTCTCCAAATGTCGGCTAGTGTGTCGACCGGTGCCTTGGTCTCCACAAAGCCGAATGTGGCGCCAAGTGTCTCCGCCTATAATTCTGCTACCGCCTGAGCCAGCGTGGTTAGCAGTGGCTCGGCCTACACATCACCCAGTGTGTCGACAAGTGTGTTTTCTTTTAACTATCGTATCGTGTAAGCGATGCCTTCTACATCGGCCAATGTGTCGTCAATTTTCATGGGTCCCTTTTTTGCTATCCAGCACGTCGAGCAGTACCTCGGCCTTCACTTCGACCTATCTTCACCATAGCTCAATATGTCGGCAAAATTCTCGCTTTTACCTCTTGTAGCGAGTCAGCTGTCGTGTCCACTAGTGCCTTGGCATTGACATCGCGCAGTGTGCCGTCAATTGTCTTGGCCTTCATCTCTGCTAGCGGGGTACAAAAATTGTTAAATGAATAGTTCTCCACATAGCTTAGTGTGTCTCTAACTGTCTTGGCCTTTACTGCTGCTAGCCTATCAGCCAGCGGCATGTGTTTTTTTCTCTCTCCCTGCTAGCATGTAAGCAACTACGTTTATCAGTTCATAGGCTTTCACATCACATTGTGTGTCTGCAGGTTTCTCAACCTGCAGTTCAGCTGGCGTGTTAGACGGCGTGTCCAATAGTTCTCCGAAATCCACATGACCAAGTGTGTAACCAAGTGTCTTGGCCTTTATCTCTGATAGCTTGTCAGCCAGTATGTCAACTAGTGCCTTAGCGTCCATCTCTCCCACTGTCGCCAAGTGTCTCGGCCCTTACTTATACTATAGTGACAACCACTACCTCGACTAGTGCCTCGACCTTGAACTAAGGTAGGATGTAGGCCAGCGTGAAGAGCAGTGTCTCGGGTTCCACCTCTCCCCGTATGTCACCAATTGTGTTAGCCTGCATCTTTTGCTTGCGTGTAATGCAGCTCTCTGACCACTGTCTCGGTCTTTACATCACTTAGTGTCTTCTACAGTGTCTCAGCCTTGACCTCTGCTACCTAGTCAGCTAGAGCGTAAGGTAGTGTCTCGGGCTTCAGATCGGCTAGCGTGCCGCCTAGTGTCTCGGCCTTGACATCTGCTAGCGTGTGAGCCAAAAGATCAATTGGTGCTTCGGCCATTCATCGGCCAGTGTGTTTCCTAGTGTCTGGCGCTCTATATTTAGTAGCGTATCAGTTTGTCAGTAACACTCTAGACCTGCACTTGTGAATCTTTGTGATCCTGCGTATAGACTAGTGCAAGAGCTTTAACTTCGTTCAGTGTCTCTACTTCTGCGTAAGGCTTTAGTACGTAGAGTGTCTCAGCCTCGACCTCTGCTTCCGTCTCAGCCAGAGCATGAAAAAGTGCCTCGGCCGTTACATTGGCCAATTTATCGCCTAGCATCTCGGCCTCGACCTCTGCTAGCGTGTGAGCCACAGGATCATTTGGTGCTTCGGCCATTCATCGGCCAGTGTGTTTCCTAGTGTCTGGCGCTCTATATTTAGTACCGTATCAGTTTGTCAGTAACACTCTAGCCCTGCACTTGTGAAAACTTGTGATCCTGCGTATAGACTAGTGCCACAGCTTCAACTTCGTTCAGTGTCTCGACTTCTGCGTAAGACTTCAGTACGTAGAGTGCCTCAGCCTCGACCTCTCCTCCCGTGTCAGCCAGAGCATAAAGAAGTGCCTCGGCCCTTACATTGGCCAGTGTGTCGCTTAGTGTCTATGCCTCCACCTCTGCTAGCGTGTCAAACCAGAGTATTAACTAGTGGCTCGGTTATCACATCGGGCAGTGTGTTTGCTAGTGTCTTGTGCTCTACCTCTACTAGCGTGTTAGTGTGTCGGTAACAATTTTGGCTTGCACTTAAACCAACCTGTGAGCCTGCGTTTAGACCAGTGCCTAAGCTTTAATTTTGTTCAATGTCACCTCAACTGTGTAAGCCTCCATTCCTGCAACACTGTTAACTTCTATGTTGACGGGTGCCTCGGCCTTCACACCGGTTACTGTGTCCGCAATTGTCTTGGCCACCACCTCTGCTAGCGTGTCAGAAAGCGTGTCGACCAGTGCCTTGCCTTTCACATTTCCCACTGTCTCTCGTCCAGTATCCCGGCCGTTAAATCGGCCAGTTGGTTGCTAAGTGTTTCGGGCTTTACCTGTGCTAGCCTGTCAACCAGCGTTTTGGCCGATGCCTTATGCTGTACATCGTACGGTGTCACCAGATGTTTCGACCTACATCTCTGCTAAGCTGTAATGCATCGTGTTGACAAGTGCCTCGTCCCCTACATCAGCCACTGTCTCCCAAAAAAATGTTGGCCTTAAACACTCCTAGGGTGTCGGCCAACACGTCGAGCAGTGCTTCGTTCTCTACTTCGACTTGTATCTTACTGTCTCGGCCACTACTGTTTGCTAGCGTGTCTGCCAGTGTTGTGACCACTGGCTTAGCCTTCATATCGGTTAGTGTCGCATCTCGTCCAGTGCCTGGCCTTAGCGTCAGCCACTGTGTCACTTCGTGTTTCGGGCTCCACTTGTGCTAACCTTTCAGCCAGAGTATCTCCATCTTTTGCTTGCGTCATACAACTCTCCGACAGTGACTCCGTCTTTCCATTACTTAGTGTCGTCTACAGTGTCTCAGCCTTGACCTCTGCTACGGAGTCAGGTAGAGCATATGGTAGTGCCTCGGCATTCACATTGGCTAGCGTGTCGCCTAGCGTCTCAGACTTGACCTCTGCTAGCGTGTGAGCCACAGGATCAATTGGTGCGTCGGTCATCCATCGGCAAGTGTGTTTCTTAGTGTCTGGCGCTCTACATTTAGTAGCTTATCAGTGTGTTACTAACACTCTAGGCCTGCACTTGTGAAAACTTGTGATCCTGCGTACAGTCTAGTGCTTTGTTCAGTGTCTCAACTTCTGCGTTAGGCTTCAGTACCTACAGTGTCTCAGCTTCGACCTCTGCTCCCGTGTCAGCCAGAGCATGAAGAAGTGCCTCGGCTCTTACATTGGCCAGTGTGTCGCTTAGTGTCTCTACCTCAACCTCTGCTAGCGTGTCAAACCAGAGTATTAATTAGTGGCTCGGCTAGAACATCGGGCAGTGTGTTTGCTAGTGTCTTGTTGTCTACCTCTAGTACCGTGTTAGTGTGTCGGTAACAATTTTAGCCTGCACTTATGAAAACCTGTGAGCCTGCGTTTAGACGAGTGCCTCAGCTTTAATTTTGTTCAACGTCACCACAACTGTGTAAGCCTCTATTCCTGCAACACTGTCTCCTACTGTTTTGACGGATGCCTCGTCCTCCACACCGGTTACTTTTTTCGCAATTGTCTTGGCCACCACCTCTGCTAGCGTGTCAGAAAGCGTGTCGACCAGTGCCTTGCCTTTCACATCACCCACTGTCTCTCGTGCAGTATCCCGGCCTTTACATCGGCCAGTTTGTCGCCAAGTGTCTCGGGCTTTACGTCTGGTAGCCTGTCAACCAGCGTTTTTGCCGATGTTATATCCGGTACATCATACGGTGTCGCCAGATGTTTCGACCTACATCTCTGCTAAGCTGTAACGCATCTTGTTGACAAGTGCCTCGTCCCCTACATCAGCCACTGTCTCGCAAAAAAATGTTGGCCTTAAACTCTTCTAGCTTTTGGACAACAAGTCGAGCAGTGCTTCGGCCTCTACTTCGACTTGTATCTTACTAAGTGTCTGGGCCACTATTGTTTGCTAGCGTGTCTGCCATCGTTTTGACCACTGGCTTGGCCTTCATATCGGTTAGTGTCTCATCTCGTCCAGTGCCTGGCCTTGACGTCGCTCACTGTGTCGCTTCGTGTCTTTCGCTTCAGTTGTGCTAACCTTTCAGCCAGAGTATCGAACAGTGATAGGCCTCGTCATTGCCAAGTGTATCGCCCACTGTCTCACCTTCTACCTCTGCTCGCTGTTCGACGAGCATGTCCACCGGTATATAAGCCTCCTAATCGCCCATTGTGTCGCCAGCTGTCCTGGCCTGTAATTGTGGAATCGGTCAACCTGCCTATGGTCCAATGCCTTAGCTTTCACTTCTTTAGTGTCTCGCTAACAGTCCCGGCCACCACCTCTGCAAACGTCGGCTAGTGTGTCGACCGGTGCCTCTGCCTCCACATAGCCCAATGTGGCGCCAAGTGTCTCCGCCTCCAATTCTGCTATTACCTGAGCAAGCGTGTCTACCAGTGGCTCGGCCTACACATCACCCAGTGTGTCGACAACTGTGTCCGCTTTTAACCATCGTATCGTGTAAGCGATGCCTTCTACATCGGCCAATGTGTCGTCAAATTTCATGGGCTCCGTTTCTGCTAGCTTGTAGGCCAGCACGTCGAGCAGTACCTCGGCCTCTACTTCGACCTCTCTGCACCATAGCTCAATATGTGGGCAAAATACTCGCACTTACCTCTGGTAACGTTTCAGCTGTCATGTCCGCCAGTGCCTCGGCCTGGAAATCGTGCAGTGTGGCGTCAATTGTCTTGGCCTTCATTTCTGCTAGCGTTTCAGCAAATGTGTTAACTAATGAATAGTTCTCCACATGGCCTAGTGTGTCTCTAACTGTCTTGGCCTTTACTTGTGCTAGCCTATAAGCCAGCGTCTTGGCCAATGCCTTAACCTCCGCATTTCTTCGGGCGTGTGTATTTTTCTTTATCCCTGCTAGCATGTAAGCAAGCACGTCTATCAGCGCATAGGCTTTCACATCACATGGTGTGTCTTTAGGTTTCTCAACCTGCAGTTCAGCTGGCGTGTCAGCCAGCGTGTCCAATAATTCTGCGAAATCCACATGACCAAGAGTGTAACCAAGTGTCTCGGCCTTTATCTCTGATAGCTTGTCAGCCAGTATGTCAACTAGTGCCTTAGCGTCCAACTCTCTTACTGTCGCCAAGTGTCTCGGCCTTTACTTATACTAGAGTGACAACAACCAACTCGACTAATGCCTCGATCTTGACTTAAGGTAGCATGTAAGCCAGCGTGCTGGGCTGTGTCTCGGGTTCCACCTCGCCTTGTGTGTCACCAATTGTGTTAGCCTCCGTCTTTTGCTTGCCTGTCATAAAGCTCTCTGACCAGTGTCTCGGCCTTTACATCACTTAGTGTCTTCTACAGTGTCTCAGCCTTGACCTCTGCTAAGAAGTCAGCTAGACCATAAGGTAGTGCCTGGGCCTGACCATCGGCTAGCGTGTCGCCTAGCGTCTCGGCCTTGACCTCTGCTAGCGTGTGAGCCACAGGATCAATTGGTGCGTCGGCCATGCATCAGCCAGTGTGTTTCCTAGTGTCTGGCGCTCTATATTTAGTACCGTATCAGTTTGTCAGTAACACTCTAGCCCTGCACTTGTGAAAACTTGTGATCCTGCGTATAGATTAGTGCCACAGCTTCAACTTCGTTCAGTGTCTCTACTTCTGCGTAAGGCTTTAGTACGTAGAGTGCCTCAGCCTCGACCTCTGCTTCCGTGTAAGCCAGAGCATGAAAAAGTGCCTCGGCCGTTACATTGGCCAATTTATCGCCTAGCGTCTCGGCCTTGACCTCTTCTAGCGTGTGAGCCACAGGATCAATTGCTGCTTCGGCCATGCATCGGCCAGTGTGTTTCCTAGTGTCTGGCGCTCTATATTTAGTACCGTATCAGTTTGTCAGTAACACTCTAGCCCTGCACTTGTGAAAACTTGTGATCGTGCGTATAGACTAGTGCCACAGCTTCAACTTCGTTCAGTGTCTCGACTTCTGCGTAAGACTTCAGTACGTAGAGTGCCTAAGCCTCGACCTCTCCTCCCGTGTAAGCCAGAGCATAATGAAGTGCCTCGGCCCTTATATTGGCCAGTGTGTCGCTTAGTGTCTCTGCCTCCACCTCTGCTAGCGTGTCAAACCAGAGTATTAACTAGTGGCTCGGTTATCACATCGGGCAGTGTGTTTCCTAGTGTCTTGTGCTCTACCTCTACTAGCGTGTTAGTGTGTCGGTAACAATTTTGGCTTGCACTTAAACCAACCTGTGAGCCTGCGTTTAGAACGGTGCCTAAGCTTTAATTTTGTTCAATGTCACCTCAACTGTGTAAGCCTCCATTCCTGCAACACTGTTAACTTCTATGTTGACGGGTGCCTCGGCCTTCACACCGGTTACTGTGTCCGCAATTGTCTTGGCCACCACCTCTGCTAGCGTGTCAGAAAGCGTGTCGACCAGTGCCTTGCCTTTCACATTTCCCACTGTCTCTCGTGCAGTATCCCAGCCGTTACATCGGCCAGTTTGTCGCGAAGTGTCTCGGGCTTTACCTGTGCCAACCTGTCAACCAGAGTTTTTCCCAATGCCTTATGCTGTACTTCGTACGGTGTCGCCAGATGTTTCGACCTACATCTCTGCTAAGCTGTAATGCATCGTGTTGACAAGTGCCTCGTCTCCTACATCAGCCACTGTCTCGCAAAAAAATTGGCGGCCTTAAACTCTCCTAGCGTGTCGGCCAACACGTTGAGCAGTGCTTCGGCCTCTACTTCGACTTGTATCTCGCTAAGTGTCTCGGCCACTACTGTTTGCTACCGTGTCTGCCAGTGTTGTGACCACTGGCTTAGCCTTCATATCAGTTAGTGTCGAGTCTCGTCCAGTTCCTTCACGTCAGTCCTTCACGTCAGTCACTGTGTCGCTTCGTGTCTCGGGCTCCACTTGTGCTAGCCTTTCAGCCAGAGTATCTCCATCTTTTGCTTGCGTCTCATACACCTCTCCGACAGTGACTCCGTCTTTGCATTACTTAGTGTCTTCTACAGTGTCTCAGCCTTGACCTCTGCTACCGAGTCAGGTAGAGCATAAGGTAGTGCCTCGGCATTCACATTGGCTAGCGTGTCGCCTAGCGTCTCAGACCTGACCTCTGCTAGCGTGTGAGCCACAGGATCAATTGGTGCGTCGGTCATCTATCGGCCAGTGTGTTTCTTAGTGTCTGGAGCTCTACATTTAGTAGCTTATAAGTGTGTCCGTAAGACTCTAGGCCTGCACTTGTGAAAACTTGTGATCCTGCGTATAGTCTAGTGCTTCGTTTAGTGTCTCGACTTCTGCGTAAGGCTTCGGTATGTAGAGTGCCTCAGCCTCGACCTCTGCTCGCGAGTCAGCCAGAGCATAAAGAAGTGCCTCGGCCCTTACATTGGCCAGTGTGTCGCTTAGTGTCTCTGCCTCCACCTCTGCTAGCGTGTCAAACCAGAGTATTAAATAGTGGCTCGGTTATCACATCGGGCAGTGTGTTTGCTAGTGTCTTGTGCTCTACCTCTACTAGCATGTTAGTGTGTCGGTAACAATTTTGGACTGCACTTATGGAAAACCTGTGAGCCTGCGTTTAGACCAGTGCCTCAGCTTTAATTTTGTTCAATGTCACCACAACTGTGTAAGCCTCCATTCCTGCAACACTGTCATCTTCTGTTTTGACGGGTGCCACGACCTCCACACCGTTTACTGTGTCCGCAATTGTCTTGGAAACCACCTCTGCTAGCGTGTCAGAAAGCGTGTCGACCAGTGCCTTGCCTTTCACATCACCCACTGTCTCTCGTGCAGTATCCCGGCCGTTACATTGGCTAGTTTGTCGCTAAGTGTCTCGGGCTTTGACTTCTGGTAGCCTGTCAACCAGCGTGACGGGCGATGCCTTATCTTCTACATCGTACAGTGTTGCCAGATGTTTCGACCTACATCTCTGCTAAGCTGTAATACATCGTGTTGACAAGTGCATCGTCCCCTACATCAGCAATTGTCTCGCAAAAAATTTCGGCGTCAAACTCTCCTAGCGTGTCGGCCAATGCGTCGAGCAGTGCTTCGGCCTCTACTTCGACTTGTATCTTACTAAGTGTCTCGGCCACTATTGTTTGTTAGCGTGTCTGCCAGCGTTTTGACTACTGGCTTGGCCTTCATATCTGTTAGTGTCTCATCTCGTCCAGTGCCTGGCCTTTACGTCGGTCACTGTGTCGCTTCATGTCTTTCGCTTCAGTTGTGCTAACCTTTCAGCCAGAGTATCGAACAGTGATAGGCCTCGTCATTGCCAATTGTATCACCCACTGTCTCAGCTTCTACCTCTGCTTGCTGTTCGACGAGCATGTCCACCAGTATCTAAGCCTTCTAATCAACGAGTGTGTCGCCAGCTGTCCTGGCCTTTAATTGTGGAATTAGTCAATCTGCCTATGGTCCAATGCCTTAGCTTTCACTTCTTTAGTGTCTGGCTAACAGTCTCGTTCACCACCTCTCCAAATGTCGGCTAGTGTGTCGACCGGTGCCTCGGGCTCTACATAGCTCAATGTGGCGCCAAGTGTTTCCGCCTCCAATTCTGCTACCACCTGAACCAGCGTGTCTACCAGTGGCTCGGCCTACACATCACCCAGTGTGTCGACAACTGTGTCCGCTATTAACTATTGTATCGTTTAAGCGATGCCTTTTACATCGGCCAATGTGTCGTCAATTTTCATGGGCTCCGTTTCTGCTAGCGCGTAGGCCAGCACGTCGAGCAGTACCTCGCCCTTCACTTCGACCTATCTTCACCATAGCTCAATATGTCGGCAAAATTCTCGCTTTTACCTCTGGTAGCGTGTCAGCTGTCGTGTCCACTAGTGCCTCCGCCTTGACATCGCGTAGTGTGCCGTCAATTGTGTTGGCCTTCACTTCTGCTAGCGTGGCAGAAAAATTGTTAACTTATGAATAGTTCTCAACATAGACTAGTGTGTCTCTAACTGTCTTGGCCTTTACTGCTGCTAGCCTATCAGCCAGCGGCATGTGTGTTTTTCTCTCTTCCTGCTAGCATGTAAGCAAGCACGTCTATCAGTTCATAGGCTTTCACATCACATGGTGTGTCTGCAGGTTTCTCAACCTGCAGTTCAGCTGGCGTGTAAGACAGCGTGTCCAATAGTTCTCCGAAATCCACATGACCAAGTGTGTAGCCAAGTGTCTTGGCCTTTATCTCTGATACCTTGTCAGCCAGTATGTCAACTAGTGCCTTAGCGTCCATCTCTCCCACTGTCGCCAAGTGTCTCGGCCCTTACTTATACTATAGTGACAACCACTACCTCGACTAGTGCCTCGACCTTGAACTAAGGTAGGATGTAGGCCAGCGTGAAGAGCAGTGTCTCGGGTTCCACCTCTCCCCGTATGTCACCAATTGTGTTAGCCTGCATCTTTTGCTTGCGTGTAATGCAGCTCTCTGACCACTGTCTCGGTCTTTACATCACTTAGTGTCTTCTACAGTGTCTCAGCCTTGACCTCTGCTACCTAGTCAGCTAGAGCGTAAGGTAGTGTCTCGGGCTTCAGATCGGCTAGCGTGCCGCCTAGTGTCTCGGCCTTGACATCTGCTAGCGTGTGAGCCAAAAGATCAATTGGTGCTTCGGCCATTCATCGGCCAGTGTGTTTCCTAGTGTCTGGCGCTCTATATTTAGTAGCGTATCAGTTTGTCAGTAACACTCTAGACCTGCACTTGTGAATCTTTGTGATCCTGCGTATAGACTAGTGCAAGAGCTTTAACTTCGTTCAGTGTCTCTACTTCTGCGTAAGGCTTTAGTACGTAGAGTGTCTCAGCCTCGACCTCTGCTTCCGTCTCAGCCAGAGCATGAAAAAGTGCCTCGGCCGTTACATTGGCCAATTTATCGCCTAGCATCTCGGCCTCGACCTCTGCTAGCGTGTGAGCCACAGGATCATTTGGTGCTTCGGCCATTCATCGGCCAGTGTGTTTCCTAGTGTCTGGCGCTCTATATTTAGTACCGTATCAGTTTGTCAGTAACACTCTAGCCCTGCACTTGTGAAAACTTGTGATCCTGCGTATAGACTAGTGCCACAGCTTCAACTTCGTTCAGTGTCTCGACTTCTGCGTAAGACTTCAGTACGTAGAGTGCCTCAGCCTCGACCTCTCCTCCCGTGTCAGCCAGAGCATAAAGAAGTGCCTCGGCCCTTACATTGGCCAGTGTGTCGCTTAGTGTCTATGCCTCCACCTCTGCTAGCGTGTCAAACCAGAGTATTAACTAGTGGCTCGGTTATCACATCGGGCAGTGTGTTTGCTAGTGTCTTGTGCTCTACCTCTACTAGCGTGTTAGTGTGTCGGTAACAATTTTGGCTTGCACTTAAACCAACCTGTGAGCCTGCGTTTAGACCAGTGCCTAAGCTTTAATTTTGTTCAATGTCACCTCAACTGTGTAAGCCTCCATTCCTGCAACACTGTTAACTTCTATGTTGACGGGTGCCTCGGCCTTCACACCGGTTACTGTGTCCGCAATTGTCTTGGCCACCACCTCTGCTAGCGTGTCAGAAAGCGTGTCGACCAGTGCCTTGCCTTTCACATTTCCCACTGTCTCTCGTCCAGTATCCCGGCCGTTAAATCGGCCAGTTGGTTGCTAAGTGTTTCGGGCTTTACCTGTGCTAGCCTGTCAACCAGCGTTTTGGCCGATGCCTTATGCTGTACATCGTACGGTGTCACCAGATGTTTCGACCTACATCTCTGCTAAGCTGTAATGCATCGTGTTGACAAGTGCCTCGTCCCCTACATCAGCCACTGTCTCCCAAAAAAATGTTGGCCTTAAACACTCCTAGGGTGTCGGCCAACACGTCGAGCAGTGCTTCGTTCTCTACTTCGACTTGTATCTTACTGTCTCGGCCACTACTGTTTGCTAGCGTGTCTGCCAGTGTTGTGACCACTGGCTTAGCCTTCATATCGGTTAGTGTCGCATCTCGTCCAGTGCCTGGCCTTAGCGTCAGCCACTGTGTCACTTCGTGTTTCGGGCTCCACTTGTGCTAACCTTTCAGCCAGAGTATCTCCATCTTTTGCTTGCGTCATACAACTCTCCGACAGTGACTCCGTCTTTCCATTACTTAGTGTCGTCTACAGTGTCTCAGCCTTGACCTCTGCTACGGAGTCAGGTAGAGCATATGGTAGTGCCTCGGCATTCACATTGGCTAGCGTGTCGCCTAGCGTCTCAGACTTGACCTCTGCTAGCGTGTGAGCCACAGGATCAATTGGTGCGTCGGTCATCCATCGGCAAGTGTGTTTCTTAGTGTCTGGCGCTCTACATTTAGTAGCTTATCAGTGTGTTACTAACACTCTAGGCCTGCACTTGTGAAAACTTGTGATCCTGCGTACAGTCTAGTGCTTTGTTCAGTGTCTCAACTTCTGCGTTAGGCTTCAGTACCTACAGTGTCTCAGCTTCGACCTCTGCTCCCGTGTCAGCCAGAGCATGAAGAAGTGCCTCGGCTCTTACATTGGCCAGTGTGTCGCTTAGTGTCTCTACCTCAACCTCTGCTAGCGTGTCAAACCAGAGTATTAATTAGTGGCTCGGCTAGAACATCGGGCAGTGTGTTTGCTAGTGTCTTGTTGTCTACCTCTAGTACCGTGTTAGTGTGTCGGTAACAATTTTAGCCTGCACTTATGAAAACCTGTGAGCCTGCGTTTAGACGAGTGCCTCAGCTTTAATTTTGTTCAACGTCACCACAACTGTGTAAGCCTCTATTCCTGCAACACTGTCTCCTACTGTTTTGACGGATGCCTCGTCCTCCACACCGGTTACTTTTTTCGCAATTGTCTTGGCCACCACCTCTGCTAGCGTGTCAGAAAGCGTGTCGACCAGTGCCTTGCCTTTCACATCACCCACTGTCTCTCGTGCAGTATCCCGGCCTTTACATCGGCCAGTTTGTCGCCAAGTGTCTCGGGCTTTACGTCTGGTAGCCTGTCAACCAGCGTTTTTGCCGATGTTATATCCGGTACATCATACGGTGTCGCCAGATGTTTCGACCTACATCTCTGCTAAGCTGTAACGCATCTTGTTGACAAGTGCCTCGTCCCCTACATCAGCCACTGTCTCGCAAAAAAATGTTGGCCTTAAACTCTTCTAGCTTTTGGACAACAAGTCGAGCAGTGCTTCGGCCTCTACTTCGACTTGTATCTTACTAAGTGTCTGGGCCACTATTGTTTGCTAGCGTGTCTGCCATCGTTTTGACCACTGGCTTGGCCTTCATATCGGTTAGTGTCTCATCTCGTCCAGTGCCTGGCCTTGACGTCGCTCACTGTGTCGCTTCGTGTCTTTCGCTTCAGTTGTGCTAACCTTTCAGCCAGAGTATCGAACAGTGATAGGCCTCGTCATTGCCAAGTGTATCGCCCACTGTCTCACCTTCTACCTCTGCTCGCTGTTCGACGAGCATGTCCACCGGTATATAAGCCTCCTAATCGCCCATTGTGTCGCCAGCTGTCCTGGCCTGTAATTGTGGAATCGGTCAACCTGCCTATGGTCCAATGCCTTAGCTTTCACTTCTTTAGTGTCTCGCTAACAGTCCCGGCCACCACCTCTGCAAACGTCGGCTAGTGTGTCGACCGGTGCCTCTGCCTCCACATAGCCCAATGTGGCGCCAAGTGTCTCCGCCTCCAATTCTGCTATTACCTGAGCAAGCGTGTCTACCAGTGGCTCGGCCTACACATCACCCAGTGTGTCGACAACTGTGTCCGCTTTTAACCATCGTATCGTGTAAGCGATGCCTTCTACATCGGCCAATGTGTCGTCAAATTTCATGGGCTCCGTTTCTGCTAGCTTGTAGGCCAGCACGTCGAGCAGTACCTCGGCCTCTACTTCGACCTCTCTGCACCATAGCTCAATATGTGGGCAAAATACTCGCACTTACCTCTGGTAACGTTTCAGCTGTCATGTCCGCCAGTGCCTCGGCCTGGAAATCGTGCAGTGTGGCGTCAATTGTCTTGGCCTTCATTTCTGCTAGCGTTTCAGCCAATTTGTTAAATAATGAATAGTTCTCCACATGGCCTAGTGTGTCTCTAACTGTCTTGGCCTTTACTTGTGCTACCCTATCAGCCAGCGTCTTGGCCAATGCCTTAACCTCCGCATTTCTTCGGGCGTGTGTATTTTTCCTTATCCCTGCTAGCATGTAAGCAAGCACGTCTATCAGCGCATAGGCTTTCACATCACATGGTGTGTCTTTAGGTTTCTCAACCTGCAGTTCAGCTGGCGTGTCAGCCAGCGTGTCCAATAATTCTGCGAAATCCACATGACCAAGAGTGTAACCAAGTGTCTCGGCCTTTATCTCTGATAGCTTGTCAGCCAGTATGTCAACTAGTGCTTTAGCGTCCAACTCTCCCACTGTCGCCAAGTGTCTCGGCCTTTACTTATACTAGAGTGACAACAACCAACTCGACTAATGCGTCGATCTTGACTTAAGGTAGCATGTAAGCCAGCGTGCTGGGCTGTGTCTCGGGTTCCACCTCGCCTTGTGTGTCACCAATTGTGTTAGCCTCCGTCTTTTGCTTGCGTGTCATAAAGCTCTCTGACCAGTGTCTCGGCCTTTACATCACTTAGTGTCCTCTACAGTGTCTCAGCGTTGACCTCTGTTACCTAGTCAGCTAGAGCGTAAGGTAGTGCCTCGGGCTTCACATCGCCTAGCGTGCCGCCTAGTGTCTCGGCCTTGACCTCTGCTAGCGTGTGAGCCAAAAGATCAATTGGTGCTTCGGCCATTCATCAGCCAGTGTGTTTCGTAGTGTCTGGCGCTCTATATTTAGTAGCGTATCAGTTTGTCAGTAACACTCTAGGCCTGCACTTGTGAATCTTTGTGATCCTGCGTATAGACTAGTGCAAGAGCTTTAACTTCGTTCAGTGTCTCGACTTCTGCGTAAGGCTTCAGTACGTCGAGTGCCTCAGCCTCGACCTCTGCTTCCGTGTCAGCCAGAGCATGAAGAAGTGCCTCGGCCCTTACATTGGCCAGTGTGTCGCTTAGTGTCTCTGCCTCCACCTCTGCTAGCGTGTCAAACCAAAGTATTAATTAGTGGTTCCGTTATCACATCGGGTAGTGTGTTTCCTAGTGTCTTGTGCTCTACCTCTACTAGCGTGTTAGTGTGTCGGTAACAATTTTGGCTTGCACTTATGGAAACCTGTGAGCCTGCGTTTAGACTAGTGCCTAAGCTTTAATTTTGTTCAATGTCACCACAACTGTGTAAGCCTCCATTCCTGCAACACTGTTAACTTCTATATTGACGGGTGCCTCGGCCTTCACACCGGTTACTGTGTCCGCAATTGTCTTGGCCACCACCTCTGCTAGCGTGTCAGAAAGCGTGTCGACCAGTGCCTTGCCTTTCACATTTCCCACTGTCTCTGCTGCAGTATCCCGGCCGTTACATCGGTTAGTTTGTCGCTAAGTGTTTCGGGCTTTACCTGTGCTAGCCTGTCAACCAGCGTTTTTGCCGATGCCTTATGCTGTACATCTACAGTGTCGCCAGATGTTTCGACCTACATCTCTGCTAAGCTGTAATGCATCGTGTTGACAAGTGCCTCGTCCCCTACATCAGCCACTGTGTCGCAAAAAATGTCGGCGATAAACTCTTCTAGCGTGTACGCCAACGCGTCGATTAGTGCTTCGGCCTCTACTTCGACTTGTATCTTACTAAGTGTCTCGGCCACTACTGTTTGCTAGCGTGTCTGCCAGTGTTATGACCACTGGCTTAGCCTTCATATCGGTTAGTGTCGCATCTCGTCCAGTGCCTGCCCTTCACGTCGGTCACTGTGTCGCTATGTGCCTCGGGCTCCACTTGTGCTTGCCTTTCAGCCAGAGTATCAAACAGTGATATGCCTTATCATTGCCAAGTGTATCGCCCACTGTTTCAGCTTCCACCTCTGCTTGCTGTTCGACGAGCATGTCCACCAGTATCTAAGCCTCCTAATCGCCGAGTGTGTGGCCAGCTGTCCTGGCCTTCAATTGAGGAATCGGTCAACCTGCCTATTGTCCAATGCCTTAGCTTTCACTTCTTTAGTGTCTCGCTAACAGTCCCGGCCACCACCTCTCCAAATGTCGGCTAGTGTGTCCACCGGTGCCTCGGGCTCCACATAGCCCAATGTGGCGCCGAGTGTCTCCGCCTATATTTCTGCTACCGCCTGAGCCAGCGTGTCTACCAGTGGCTCGGCCTACACATCACCCAGTGTGTCGACAAGTGTGTTTGCTTTTAACTATCGTATCGTGTAAGCGATGCCTTCTACATCGGCCAATGTGTCGTCAATTTTCGTAGGCTCCGTTTCTGCTAACGTGTAGGCCAGAAGGTCGAGCAGTACCTCGTGTCCACCTCGGCCTCCGCTTCGACCTATCTTCACCATAGCTCAATATGTCGGCAAAATTCTCGCTTTTACCTCTGGTAGCGTGTCAGCTATCGTATCCACTAGTGCCTCGGCTTGGACATAGCGCAGTGTGCCGTCAATTGTCTTGGCCTTCATCTCTGCTAGCGTGGCAGGAAATTTGTTAACTAATGAATGTTCTCCACATGGCCCAGTGTGTCTCTAACTGTCTTGGCCTTTACTTCTGTTAGCCTATCAGCCAGCGGCATGTGTCTCATTCTTTATCCCTGCAAGCATGTAAGCAAGCACGTCTATCAGTTCATAGGCTTTCACATCACATGGTGTGTCTGCAGGTTTCTCAACCTGCAGTTCATCTGGCGTGTGAGCCAGCGTGTCCAATAGTTCTCCGAAATCCACATGACCAAGTGTGTAACCAAGTGTCTTGGCCTTTATCTCTGATAGCTTGTCAGCCAGTATGTCAACTAGTGCCTTAGCGTC